>JAOBBC010269538.1:0-12815 GCA_025388495.1 Curcuma longa | reverse complement strand
GAACACTTTCTGTTCGTTCCCAATTTCGCCGGCGCTGGCCTCGCTCGCCGCCAACGCCAGCCGGCTCTACGCCAATTTTGCCAGAACAAGGAGAACACGTCGCTGGCCGAGATAGAGACGTCGTGTGCGTCGCCGACCATGAACAGAGACGGGCCAATGGGTTCGTCGGCACAGAGACGAGAGAAAATCGCTGTTCTGTTGTAGCGATTTTCCCAACAGAAACAAGACGGAACAGGTAAAATTCTAATACAGTGCTCTGATACCATTGTTGTTTATTTTACCTGTTGTAGTGTGCCTCGTTGGGATTGCTTGCGTCGAAGGCTTTTCAATTTTCTCCACAAACCAAAACCCGTCGATGATGTTCTTCTTCTCAAATGCAACACCTCTGGAACAAATCCACAGCGCTGTCGACTTAGGACGCAACAATCACACTCCCAGCAAGTATATTCTTTCACCCTTATATAGTAGAAATAAGGAAAACGAAGGGGTGATTTTGCCCTTTCGTTTCATCAATCATAGTCATCGGAAGATAAAGCTTTCTTGTGTTTCACAAGATGACAGGGACGTCCCTTCATCTCTGAAGGTTCAACAAACTGTGCCACATCGTTTTTTTTAGAATTTTTTCTTTTAATTTCTGCAAGTTTATTGCCTTGGTGTGAGTCGTTGTTATGTACATATCAAGGATTAATGACTAACAGCATCAAAATCAATAATTGCATGCAATATTAAACAATGTGAACTGTGTGCATTTGACTGAGACCAAATATGAACTAAGAGACAGAATTACTAGCAAGGTAAATGATAAAAAAGGGCTATCAACTCAACAATTTTAGGCAACCTATGTGAAACAACGCGCCCTCGGCCAGACTCCGCGCTGGCCTCCGCCGCCTGTGAAACGTACGTGAAACCTGCCACGGCGGAGGCCAAGCTCCTCGGCTAGACTCAGCTTCTGCTCCGACTCCAGCTTATTCTCCACCTCGAAGGTCTTCTCCAGCGCCCACACCTGCTCCACGCTCAGCTGGCGCTTCTTTTCCCCAAGCCCTACCTTCGCTGCAGTCGCCGCGGCTGGAAACCCAGTTTAGGGTTTTATTTATAACAATTTAATAAATTTCTTTTTAAATTTTATATTTTATAAATAGATTATTTTTTATTTAAAAATAATTTAAATAAATATATGAATAAATACAATTCTATATTTATTAATCCGTATTTATTTTTATTTATAAAAATTTATTTATAAATTTTAATTTTAAATTATTTTAATTTTCACTTAAAAATTTTAATATATATTATTATTTTTAAAGAATAATATATATATCATTTTAAAATCTAAAATAAATTTTATTTCTATTTAAAATATATGTCACTAATTTATATAAATTTGAAATGGATTATTTTCTATTTTAAATTTTGATTAAATTTTAAATAAATTTTATGACAAAAATTATACAGAGTCAATTTCTAATCTGTATTTATTTTTGTTTATATAAATTTATTTATAATTTTATCTCAAATTCATTTCAAATTCTATCTCAATTTTTTTAAAAATATTATATTTTATAAAAGTGGAACTAATTAGAAATTTTGTGGCAAATCCATTACTAATTTATCTAAATCTAAAATAGATTTTAATTTCGTCTCAAAATAGGTTTCTGAAGCCCTATTTTTTTTATAGTGTTTATGTTATGATTTAATTTTTCATTAATAAAATTTATCATCATAAATAATTAAATATGATACTTTAATATTTAAAATAATTTATTTTGATAAATATCATTAAAAATTATTTAAAATAACAGTGAAACTTATAGTGACAGTAAATTATAAGTATAGGTATATGCTACTTATACTTACAGTAAAAAAAACTTATAGTGACAGTAAAATATAACTGTAGGTATAGATATCCAATAACCACAGTATTGATATCTGTCCCTATAACTTATAATGACGGTGTCATATATCTGTGGTTATATGTTACCTTTACCTACAGTTTGTATAGGCGTAGCTAAAACTTATTGTGATATATGGCAATTTTCTTGTAGTGACTCCTTACTCAACCATCAATAATGCATCGTTTTAATTAGCTTCGAATCATATCCTGTCAATCAAAAACATACAAAGAGTATATCTCCGAGCAAAAGAAGTAGAAACATATAATATAAAAGGAATAAGGTGTGATAAAGTAAACAGTTGGGATTCTTGTCACAACAAATTCCTGTCACAAATTTGTGACAGGAATCTGGACCATTAGATTTTAAAATAGAAGATTAAATCCAAGTCATCACAATCACCCATTCAATCTTCGGCCTGGATTTAATCTTAACTTTAAAATCGAACGGTGCAGATTCCCGTCATAAATTTGTGACAGGAATTTGTTGTGACAAGAAACTTTATTTTAAAGTAAATCATATACAATGAATTACAAGTAGATGAGCGTTAAACATGACTAAAAATAATATATAACCTACGTTCATCACTTTACAATCTTGTGTTGCTAGATGCTGGGATAACTTTGTGAATTATCTCTGTAGATCTTCAAGTATCCTGTTTCGGGTGCTATAATCATGGTGTGAGGCTTCCTCAGTCAGAACCTGTTTGGCATAACCATGATCACGACCACAACGACCATCCATGAGAACTAAGAGTTCTGATACCAACTGACCCTAAGCGGGATAGTGATTATCTTGTAAGTAATATTGATTTCATTGATCGACCATGAACACTGAAAATCAATCTTCTAAAACCTGTTGATTCACAAGAATACCAAGATATAGGGAAATAAACGACATTGCTAAAAATATTATTAAATCAAAAACTTCTTCTTTAACATTAACTAAACATACGCTTATATATACCCAAAACCCTAAGATGAAAAAGAAAGAAAAAAATCCTAATAAAAATGAAAAATATCTTAACAGATTCAAAACCTTAAAATCCTAAATGGACTTAAAATCCTAAAATACAAAAGATAGAAATTATCAAAAATACTCTAAATATAAAAAACTTAAAAATTACCAAAAAATAAAAATTATCAAAACTAGTAACAAAATCTTCGGACCCTCTTGCATCAGAGGTGGATACTAAGTAAATCCCAAAGTTATGTATGTGGTCATAAGTTTGAGTTAAGATTTCCATTGCACATTCAAATGACGAGCCCAGAATCAAGACAAGAAGTGATCAGAGCTATTCATCCTCTTTAGCTCGCACAGGTCCTAACACTATGAGCCACTTGGACTTCTTATTGATACAATCAACCTCTGATTAAGGTTAACCAAGTTTGAGTTAGATTTTGATGTTGGATCAATATATTAGTTGGTTGAATGAGATGTCAAGTATGTCAAAATTATGAGGTGGAAAGTTTAAGTGGGTCATAGAAACCATACACTTAAAATGAGAAGCGAAGTCTAAGTGGGTCATGGAGGATCAGACATTTGAAAATGGAAGTCCTAACAAGTCATGAATGACTGGATGTTAGGTGAGTATGGTAGTCTAAACAAGATAACAAAGACTGAATATTTGGCATAGGAGAAGTCCTGACAGGTCAAGGATGACCGAATGCTAAACATATGACAGCCTTTGTAGGTTAAGGTTGATCGAATACTGGGCAAAGGAAGTCCTGGTATGTTGAGGTCAACAGAAAACTAGACAAGATGAGAATTCAACCTTAGTAAGGCTAAAATAGGAGTATCCATTGATTAATAGGGTATATTGATCGATAGACTCTAAACTCTGAATTCAAGATTTGAGAGAGTAAAGGGGGTTTGTTAGAACCTAGCAATCGATTGTTGGAATGCAATAATCTATTGTTGAAAATTGAAACTTAGCAATCAATTGCTAAAACCTAGCAATCGATTGATGGAGTTGTTTAAGTGAACAGAACACTCTCAACTCAACTGGCTAGTTTAACCGAAGGCTTCTAGTTAACTGATGAGTTGTAGCAATCGACTGGTGGCAATGTTTACTTGTACAAAAGGTTCAAAGCTAGATTGCAGAGTAAAGGGGGTTTGTTGGAACCCAACAATTGATTGTTAGAATGCATCAATCGATTGTTGATAATCAATTACTGAAACTCATCAATCGATTACTAGAACCTAACAATCGATTAATGGAGCTATTTGAGTGAATATAATGCTCTCAACTCAACTGGTTAGTTTGATTGAAGGCTACCAGTCAACTACTGAGTTGTAGCAATCAACTGGTGGCACTGTTTACCCGTACTGAAGTTTTAGAGCTCGACTGTAAGGGAACGACTGTTCGTGATCAGTCGACTGATGGTGGTAATTAAACTATATCAAAATAGATATTCTATAGGTACAACGGTCGGATTCGATGCGATAGTCAATTAACAGAAGCTAACAGTCAACTAGTAGGTAGAAATTAGCTTAAACAATAATCCTATAAAAGAGGGTTTCAAGGTGATTTGATGGCGTCGGTTCTTGAGGGTTTGAAGATGAAGTATTATTGCATTTCCTACTATTAAGAGGATATCTAAAGCAACAAACAAGCATCCAAAGCAAAATTTCTCAATTGTAAAGTTACATTCATTTGTATTTGCATTGTTGTGTTATTTATGTTGCTTTGTAATCTAGTAAGAGGTTTTTTTACCTCTGGAAGGTATCTAAGAATGAGAAGGATTAGTGGTGATAGTTGTTAGGACTAGACCTTGGATGTAGTTGTCTTCGGAGGTGGAGAACCAAGTAAAATGATCATGTTTGTATTGTGGTACATCGAATTGCTTTCAAGTTTTTGATGCACAATCTATCGACGAGATCGAAGCTATTCACCCCCTCTAGCTTGCACGAGTCCAAACACTTCTTACCTCATGTAACTTTCTGTTGGACTTCTGATCACCAAGTGTTTGATCAACTGTGACTGACTTGGACTTTTCTCTTACATGCCTAGTGTCTGATCAACCGAGATCCCTTTGAACTTTTCTCTTGCATGCCAAGTATCCAGTCAATCGCGTCTTGGACTTTTCTCTTGCATGTCACAAGTTTGGTCAACCATGACCCACTTGGACTTTTCTCTTACATGCTAAGTGTCGTGATCCATTTGGATTTTTCTCTTGCCACTCTCTGTTGGACTTCATCATTATCAAGTATCCGATCAACCTTGACCTACCTGACATCTTACTCAATCAACTACCATTTTCTCAAACATAAAAAATCAATACAAGTCAACTCAAGCTTGGTCAATCTTTACTAGAGGTCGATTGCACCAATAAAACTGAGAACCTTCTATTCTCTCCAAAATGGTCAATCAATCAATTGATTCATATCAACAATCGATTGATACCTATCAGTTGAGTTGCCCATTCAAATTGAAATTTTTTTGTTCTTTTTGAAATACCAAAATAATCAACTGATAATTGATCAGTCAAGTTGTCTATTAGGACCGGTGCGAGCTAGAGGTGGGGTGGAGTGAATATTTTTTATTATTCCATCTCGATTGCATGCTTGTCATTTGAATATGCAGTGGAAAACTTAAATCAAATTCTACATCACATTCACAATACTAAGATTTCACTTAGTTCACTGCCTCCCAAGGCAACTACTCTAAGACCTAGTCCTAGTGATCTATCATCACTAAGCCTTTTACTTCTCCAAAATCTTCCGAAGGCGGAGAAACCTTTTACAATAAATTTTCACAATAATACAATAAAAATATGAACTACAAAAGAAAATATACGAAAGTAAACTACTTTACAAGAATCTTACTTTGGATGCTTTCTTGTTGCTTGGAATTGCCTCTTGATGGTAAGAAATATAGCAGTACTTAGTCTCTAAACCCTAAATCGGTCACTTCGATTTGCCTCAAAATCCTCTTTTATAAGTTGTTGTTCGGGCTGATTTTCGCCTAGCAATTGATTGCTTACCTTCACCAATTGATTGCTTTATTGTAATTTAAACATTAACACATATAAAATGACTATTTTTACCTTAGCATTAGCAATTGATTGTTGAGATACAACAATTGATTGCTTGCTTTCAATAGAACTTATCAATCGATGTGGGAAGCTTCCGTTTGCCCGACACAGTTTACTAATTGATTGCTACATCTAAGCAATTGATTGCTTGCCACCATATAACAATTGATTATTAGATCAGTAGACCCCCTTTAAACCCTGAATTTTATAATTTAGGGTTTAACAATTGATTGTTACTTCCTGACAATCGATCGCTACCACTGTATTAGTATTTTCGATGTTGAAATCTCATCTTGTTCAGTGTTTGGTTGACCTTAATTTACTAAGACTTTCTTCACTCAATATTTGGTTACCCTTGACCTATCAAGGTTTTCCGTTGCCCAATATTCGATCAACCTTGACATGTTGAGACTTTGTCATCGCCAAACATTCGCTCTTGCTTGACCTATTTGGACTTCTCGTCTCATGCCTAACATCTGGTCAATCATGACCTGTTAGGACTTCCCTCGTCGTTAAGTATTCAATCAACTATAACTCACTAAGATTCCCTCGTCGTTAAGTGTTCGATCAACTGTAACTCATTAAGACTTTTCATCTTGTGCCAACTCCTTATTGGACTTTTGATCATCAAGTGTCTGGTCAACCATGACCCACTTGGACTTTCCTTCTCTTGTCAAGTGTTCAATCTTCTATGACCTACTTAGACTTTCCACTATCAAATATCCAATCAACATTGACCTACACTTTAATAAAGTTGACTTTTCGTAATGCGACATCAATGACGCACATTAAAAGCACGTCATTAATATTATTATTTATGGCATTCCTATTCATGTGTGCTATTAATATTATTATGCTTATACAAATGACGACGTGCAAAAAAAGCACATTATCAATAAACTTTTCTAGGTGTACAGAGCGCGCTATTAAAACTTAATATTAATGGCATGTAGAGTGCACTATATATAGTATGATGTGGTGCTAAATTTGAATGTTGTGCTAGATTTAAATGTGGTGCTGATTTATGAAGGCCAACACTATATTGGTGCTAGTCTCTGAAGATCAGCACCACAGTGTCTGTGTCACTTGGCATGCGAACATAACTTTGTGTATGGGTGTCATGACAATGATTGGATGTTATATATACCTACTAACTACTCAACACTTCCATCTCATTACAAATTTTCAGAAATCCAAGTCAAGTCGTCTAGGTCCATCAATGAATTTCGATCAAAATTCATTAATGGAGCTAGAGAGCTCTGATCGGACCCATTACAACTCTTGTGGATTTATTTAATGCATCAAAGTCCAAATGTGCTCTCCTTTACTATTTCAAGACATTCTCAATAGTGATAACAATGGTTTTAAACTTTCAAAATATTATAGTGATGGTCTCGGAAGATCAGTACCACAATGGTGTTGATCTTCGGAAACCAACACCACGATGTGTGAGAAGATTAAACATCGTGGTGCTAGTTTTGGGAGACCAGTACCATAATGGTGTTGGTTTTTCAAGACCAACACTATAGTATTTTGAAAGTTTAAAATCTTTTTCATCATTTCTGGAAGGTCGTAAAACAGTAAAAGAGGGTACATTTGAACTTTGGTGAACTATAAAAACCCACAAGAATTGAAATGAATTAAATCGAAACTTTTTAGGTCCATCAATATATTTTAATTGAAATTCATTGATAAATTTAAAATATTAATTTAATATAATTTTTATATTTAAGATCATCACTAATTTTTTAAAAATAAATATTTAATTTAATTTAATGATTTAGTTTTATTAATTTGATTTTTTATGATACGATTTAATAATGTATATTAAAAGTACATCGTTAATATTTAAAATATGATTTTTAATAAGTATTAAAAATTAAGGGATTTTCGCTGCGAGCGGCGAGTCCCCATATCGCGTCCGGGCCTACGCGAAGCCACGTGCTATTTCCCATTCCCCATTCTTTTCCTAGGGGTTTCAGCAATCTCCTTCGTGGGCGACGATTCAATGTCAGGGTTAGGGTTGTAGAGCTTTGCCCTCGCCCCTCGCGTCGAGGCACCTGCCCTCGTACAATGCTCGCCCCCTCTCGCCGTCGTCATGCCTTGGTGAAACCATAAGAGCGCCGGATCTCCCTCCTCCTCCCCGTCCTCCACCGCCTCCTCTCTCGGTGCCACCACCCGTAGACGCAGGAAGCCTCATCTCCTCATGTACAGAAGCATCGGGATTACGTGCATGTACCAACTTTAGGATTTGGGAGGTTCCCATAGCCTAACTCAGTGCGCTGCCGCCTTCCTTCTCCATCAGAGTTTACAAATAGATCAGAGGGTAATGAAGGGGCTCATGCGGCCACAGAAGTTTCCACTGTCGTGGATCCATTCCATGATAGGATCTCCCCAGCTGGTGAAGTTGGAAGGTTTTTTCTATTTCTAACTCGGTCCACAAAGATTTCAATGATGTTTTATCACACATAAATATCTTTTGAGGCATCTATTGTATTAAATCTTCTGCAGTTTCACATAGCTTTTGTGGCCTTTAAAGGAAAATCTTTTTTAGTAATTTTCAGTTTCGATTTTTAGAGCTCAAGAGTATTTTTTATCTTTTATAAGTTAGGGTTTTGTTTGAGTCTATTTAAATGCTTGTTTAGTTGTTTTTAGGATTATCTTTGTTATTGAATCATTTTTTTGGTAAAACCTAGAGATGATTGGTTTCTCTTTGTTTTTTTTTTCGATTTCTCATGGCTTATTTTCTCTACAATTTTTCTCTAATCTTCTGTCTTTAGAATAATCGATATTCTATCTGACGTCAAGTGCTCATAAATAAAATCAATCACATTTGGATCCTATACTTCATTTCAGAAGCTATTGTTGGATAATTAATGAAGCATAATTTCTGTTGTCCATAATTTACATAGCTTGTTTTGATATTGAACCCACTTCAAAGCAATTTTATTTGAATCTTGTATACTTGGTTGCCAACTTCTAGATGAAACCTCAACTATTTCAACATTAGATCAGATAGGATAAAATAGTTTGGGGATGGTCTGTAATAATCTAGATGGTCTTCAACTATTTCAACATTTCAGAAGCTATTACTGTTAAATGGTTAAAAAGGACAACGTTTACAAGATGTTGCATCTTTCTTATTGAAAAAGGATATAAACCTAGTTGTTAGGCTGGTAAGTGGTTCACATCTTTAGGAATTGTGTATTGAGTTCGTCCTTTATTTTATTTTATTTTGGTGATCCTTTTTGTGGTTTATGTGATAAACAAAAAGCAGAAGCTGCAAGAAAATCTCATCATGATAAGAATCAATTCACCATATTGCAAATAAGATTTCTTTTTCTTTTTTCATAGTTTTACTCTCATCTAACTAAAGGTTCTTCCTTTTTCTTGTTGGTCTTCTATTTTATTGGATTTGGAATGTTTTGCCTAGAATCAGTAGTTAGCATTTGGATCTTTTAGGTTAGTTTCCTCAACTTCCATGGTTTGATGAATTCGCAGCATTATATGAAATAGTGCTAAATTTTACAACATTATATATAATACTGGATTTTACATGCTTTATATATAGTACTGGATTTTGAAATCAGCACAGTAGTGTTGGATTTCAAAATCCAACACCATTATTCTGTTCTCTCACAGATTTTACAATATTATGATATTAGATTTTGAAATCCAACATCATTATGATACTGATTTTTGAAAGCAATATCATTTCACCTTTTTTATCCTTTCACTATGCAGTTGGATTTCAAACTAGTTGCATAGAGAAATGTATCACAAGTAGAAAAGTATATGTGATTAGTCTTTAGTGCCCTTTGATTATGTGATCCTTGAACAATCAAGCAAACATTTCTCGGAACAAGTCTTCTAAGTGTAATTTGAGTTATCTCTTGTTATTTATAGAAAGAATTAAAAGAGTGTCCATCCAAATCTCACAACACAACTAACATTGTTGATGATGCAATTAGCCTTGTATTTGACAAGGAAGCTCAAGGTAGACTGCGAAGTGTGTGTAATGATGGATTGTTTTCTCTTACTAAATGAAATATTATTTTGCTTAAGTGTGGTGTTGATGGTTGTGTGATTTTATAATTATTTGAGTTTTGATTTTATAACTATGTGTATACAGTATTATAATTGTGTCTGATATTTATATGTGGTATTATAATTGTATGATGTTGATAATTGTATATAACACCACACTTTAATTGCAGCACGCATTGCCTGCTATGAATGTTATTAACTATAGTGTGCACTGTGTATAATTATTTGAGTTTTGATTTTATAACTATGTGTATACAGTATTATAATTGTGTCTGATATTTATATGTGGTATTATAATTGTATGATGTTGATAATTGTATATAACACCACACTTTAATTGCAGCACGCATTGCCTGCTATGAATGTTATTAACTATAGTGTGCACTGTGTGTTGTGAATGAAGTTAACTGCAGTACACACTGTATGTCGTGAATGTTGTTAACTATAGTACGCATCGTGCGTTGTGAATGTTGTTAATTGCAGCGCGCACCGTGCGCTGTGGATGATGTTAATTGCAATGTGCATTGCGTACTATGGATGATTGTAATCGCAGCGTGCACCCCGCGCTATGAATGATTGTAACCGCAGGTGCGTACCCCAAGTTGTCGATGACTTATGATTCTTAATAGCTTCTAGTTGTGCAGTGTACGGTGCACTCTGTGGATAGCCTAAATGCACATCGTAAAAAGTTAAATTTATTGTAGTGCTACTTAACTCTTCTTTATCGTCAAGTACATGGTTAATTTTTACATACTTGATTCTCCCTTAGCTTAACCCTCTTGATCAAACATTATATTGGTCAACATCTATCATATTAGTTAAACTTTATAATATTGGTCAAACATTGAATCTCTCTAACTCGAGCTTAATTAACTTGGTCAACGTTGACTCGAGGTCGTAACATTACCTAGTTGATTGTTAAATATTTTGTTAACTTTACCACCTCAAACAATCACTGTTAGAGTGTGTTCAAATTATCATACATAACCTTGGTTAATATTTTGTTAACTTTACCACCTCAAACAATCATTGTTAGAGTGTGTTCAAATTATTATACATAACCTTAGTTAATCAAGATTATGAAGAATAAAACATAACAAGGTTATGCAAGATTATGAAGAATAAAATATAATTTAATATTATTTAATTTAATATTAAATAATGCTATAACTTAATTTAATATTTACTGTGTTATCTTTTTTTTTCAATCTTAAATATTTTTACAACTAAATCAATTTGGTATTTGATTAATTTTTTAAATTAAATTAAAAATATTAATATATTAATAATAATAATAAGTTGATAATATCTATAATAAATAAATAAAATTAATTTATAATTTAGAATATATATATATATATATATATATATATTATGATGATTTAATTAGAATTTAAGAAAATGTATTTAAATTATCTTATTAAATTAAAAGTTAATTGAATAATAAACTAAGTTTAAAATAAAAAAAAAACTAAAATACAGAGCCTTCCTGTCTCTACCTTCGGCGAAACACTCCACTATTCATCTTACAATCTACAACCAAACCTTCCTCAACTTCTCATCTTCTCTTGGATTTCTGATTTCCTACCTCCATCTCGATACATCCGTGATCTCCGACATTGATCGGTCAATCATTGCACAATCTACTTTTATTTGGAGCAGAGTACTCTTCTTCTCCATCTCTTCCAAACTCTTGATTTCTTCTGCCAAAGACTTTAGCACTTCGGAGTTAAACGCGCTCCATCGCCCATTGAACAGATGTCAGACACAACGATCTTATGCTTGACCTTTTGAAGATGATGTAAGAGATTTGGCAGTGTCATCGGTGGACGATGGAGGCCTAGTGCTTCTTGGCTTGCTAGTTCCCACTCCACGAAAAGCTTGAGCTCACGCACACTTGGGGAGCTAACAAGAAGCGGTAGCTGAAAGAGTAGGAGGTGAGAAGGCCGACACCCTGGGCGTTGACTTTGTAGTTCCAGAGAAGGTAGCTTGGCATTATCCTCGAGTAGCAATCAACGTAGGTGACGTGGAACGCGTGCTTGCACCGGGGGAGCAGGCGCAACACCTCTTCCCTTGCAAAGTTGGCGACGCAGATGACACACTCGAGGCTGTCACTAGTGCCACGGAAGGAGGAGAAGTGGAAGTAGGGAAGGGACTCGACGACAACCTTTGTTGATGCCACCCGGGGAGGGCTGATTTGCGACGTTGACAGCATGTAAGGCAGAGAGGCAGCGCTTGAGATATGCGATAGGATGGTGAGGGTAATTTTGGGGGAAAACATTTATTAACCCTAGAATCGTGAAAAACTTTACACTTCCGAGGTATTTCGATTCCAAGATATATCTCTCATTTATTGATGTGGCGGACATGCTCCATTATCGAGAATGATTTATTATCTAAATCAAATAAGGTTTTTATTGATAAGCAAGATTATCAACGATAATCGTCAATCAAACGTACTTAAGGTGCGTTTGATTCAAGTTATCATACATAACCTTAGTTATGTAATTACCAGATAATCATATAATCAAGGTTATAGGGTATAAAAGATAATCTAATATTGTTTAGTTCAACTTATCTATTTACAGGAAATAAAAAATAACTAGTTTAACGTTTGCTATATTAACTCTAATTCAATTTAATTTTAGAATAAATTAAATAAAATTAATAATATTAATATTAATAATATTAATGATTGTAATAAATTGATAATATATAAAAAATAAATAAATTTATATATTGTTAATAAAATAATTTATTAAAATAATTTAGTAAAATAATTATTTTAATAAAATAATTTATTAAATTAATAAATATAATTTGTTAATTAAATTTTTAAATT
>JAOBBC010269255.1:0-14190 GCA_025388495.1 Curcuma longa | reverse complement strand
TCATGAGATCCAAGATGAATAAACAACAGAGCAAGGCACCAACTTGACCGTGATATTTGCAAGAAATAAACAAATGCAAAATAAATGATCAAAAGCGAAAGGTAATGATTTCTTATGTCGGAGGTTTTCTTGTTTTTACAGTAACTGGCTGATTAGATAATATCGGATGGCAACAAAACAATACATCAGCATTCATCAATAAACTTCATTCCAATATATACAAGGTTCTGAGAATTACAATAAGTGTGACTCAGGTTACCATCCTCTGACGAACAACCATCATTAGACCACTTCTTCCGTACTAGTGCCATCTAACATAATTTCAGTGCCCTTCATTCTCAATGATCTTTCTCTTGTTTTGAATCCTCGGCTGCAACTTCAATTGCAAGTTGTTGAGATTTTGAATTAGTATCTATGATTTCAGAGGCAGGTAAACTTCCATGCAAAATGCCCTTGCAAGAATCTTGAGAATCGTACAGACTTTCTTCACTAGTGGTTTTTGGACCTCCAGTATCCCCATCATCTGTCGCTTCATCTCCAGAAGATCCACACTTAGTGGAATCGCCAATAACTTCTTTCAAGTTACACTTTTCATTGCCCCTTACAATATCACCATTTGGAATATCTTCGTTTGTGATTTTACCAGACACTTCAGGTCCTGGTGTCTCCCTCCATTCAACCCACCCCAATGGCTTTTCATCGTCTTTGCTAGAGTCATCACTGTCTTCTTTGAGCACATCAACAGGACCATTTCCCATAGACATAGCCTTATTTTCTAATAAAGTATCTCCTTGATCAGCTGTGTGTATAGATCTTGTTGTATCATTCGAATCATCAAGTACCACATTATCCACCTCATCCACATCAGGTAACATTTCATCAGAATTTGGAGAAGGTGAAGCAACGGAATCAGTTAAACATCTGTTATCATTATCAAAAGCAAACCAGTTTGAATTTGTAAAGAGCGAACTGCACAAGAAGGGATATCCATTAGCCTAGATAACATTAACTCCCATTGATTACTATGAACAAAGTATGTGTTTATGTTAGTTACCTGCCACGGTCATCCCCCAGGTGTAAAGATGAAATAACAACTTCTGCAGATTCGTCATCAAAGTAAACATCCTGCAAAAATCACTTATCAGGCATGTGATCATTCACCAAAACAATCAAATGAATTCAACTAGATGCTGAAGAACCTTGATAAGCTATCCTAGCTATTCCAGAATAAGATAAATGAACATGGAAATCAGATGAAAGCTAAATGCAATCAGTAATCAAGCAAAAATTAAGCAACAAAATACCTTTCCTAACCTGTGCCTAATAAAAAAAAGACAATAACACAATAGAATAATTTTCCTAACCTGTGGCAAATTAGTAAAGAAGAAATCAGGAACAGGTTAAAGAAAATATTTGACAGAGTATCATACCTCATCTCGCTCAAAAGATCCTTGAGCCTGCATTCAGCAACAAAACAAATAAAATAAGTGACAGTCTAGAATGTAAAAAACCAACAATATAAATCATGAAATGAAATTTATTATCCTTCTTGTTGATATACAATCATTAATGTGATTTTCAGGAGTACCTTGGGGATTGATTATAGGATAGGAAGGAACTCACGTATATTAAGAGCTTGTGGATAGTGGAAATGCAAAAGAAACCCTTTACTGCTGGTTAATTTAATGTGATTCCTCAAAATTCTTCCATTTTCTTTCTCTTATGAAGAGTGTGCACTTTTCTGAGTTTTGATTTTATTCGCTATCAATCTATTTGGAGAACTATCTTTGATTGAAATTTGTGTCCTTTGATGATTATTTCTTCCTTACTATTCTATCTTCTATAACGTCAACATCATCTTAATTTTCTAAATTTAAAATGGTCCGTTACATGGCTACACTATGTCAAGTTCGGCTCACAAGAAAAAATAAATCCTATCTAGGAAATAATATGAAACAAATTTTTGAAACAAGTATACATACTTTTTACATTAATCAGAAGGGAGTCATGGAAAATTAATGGGGGCAGAGTGACCAAAAAATTGAAATGATACAGTAGAATTAAATTATTAAAATGAAACTTTGAACTTTATTCACAGTTGTAATCAACAATGCTTTTATAATATACTAGTGCATTTTAATTTGCCGTTTTAGATTTTTTTTTACTAGTTACATTGCTTTATCACACGTATACTGCACGACTTCGATGTATTTTTCTGGCGCAGACCATTGATCACATGCTGTCCCACCATCTATCTATCATGAATTAAAGCATTTAGACTAGATACCATGCTGTAACAGATTGTTACAGTGTCTTATATTGTAGCAGTGGCTGATCTTTGGCTTAGCTAGTTCCTTGCAATGAATTTTTTTATAACATACTCTAATAAAAAAGTATGGATGGAAGTAATCCTACTTCACTAGACTTCTGAAAATGGTAAGAAACAACTTTAAACATTTAAGATATTTCCAAGGTTGATTGTGGCTTACAAATGCAGACAGATTATTTAAAAATTATTAATACAAGAAAACAAGAACGAAAGTAATCCCTAGTGATATATTTTCTGATCTAAAGAATGATGTTTAAAAAAACTGAAATTGGAGATGTTACTTATGCTAGAACACTGCAAACATTAACCATGCAATGTTCTAAGTTCTAACATGTTAACTTAAAAGAATTGACAAGCAGGGATCGCTATGCAAAGATAAGTGTACATACTATGGAACTCATAAAACTTGACACTAGTCTATGCTATGCTCAAACTCTATCAAAGCAAGAACTCTTTCCCATCAATTCCATCATAACAACAATTTGCATAGTAAATATGCCATTCAAGCCCACCACATAGGCACATAGCAAGTCAGAGGTGAGGGACTGCCAGAGCATGGGGAATTATCAGGGGTGAGGAAACAAGCCTAATAGTCAAACAGAACAACACGATAGACATTAAGGGCAAAGTATGTTCAAAGACATATCCACACCAACCCAAATGTATCACAAATGCCAGAAAAACATAAAATATTGGAAGAATCTTGTTTAGCTTGCCAGAAAGTAAACATGCAAAAGAGAGTACTTAGAAAACAAAACTCACTTATAAAGCATGATGCATACCTCTTCAATGTCATCATTAGCATAGATATCCAACCGAAATGCCTGGCTCAAGCTACTAGCCAATGCTGCCACATCAAAATCCTTATCTCGGAAGTCATCGTCATCACTATCTCTGACATGGTCTTGTAATGTAGTCGGACGCCTGCAAGAGATGAAAAAATATATATTTGTTTTGACCCAATTGAGAATCAAAAAGGAATATACAGATTAGAGACATGAGGATTCTAATTTCTATTAAGTACATTTACAGTCAGTGATTTAGTCCTGCAACATGTACATATGGTTACAAGTCACAAGTTGCTGGACTGATGAGCAAGAACCCGCTAAGAAAATCCAGTATATGATAATTTAACCAAATGAAGGATTATTGTGGCTAACACATGTGCCCAAACAAAATATTTGTTTAATTTCACCCTTATTCATTTTCAATAATACCTCGCAGACCATTACGTTGTGTATCACTTAATAAACTAAAGAGAGCGAGCCGTTAGAAAAATTATTAATGATAATCATGATCAAGCATCCAACAGTGACTAAGAACCCTACCCACAAGACCATTGATAAACATTTTCTGTAGCATTCCTCTTGGACAATACATTGTTAAGCCAATCGACCCAATCACTATTTTCCTGCAAGTGAAAAAATAAAATCAGCCGATTGAATAATATTCAGACACCACCTAATATAATCTGAATAGTAAAAAAACAAACAAGAGTGCAGTATAGCCATAACCAATAATGTGACAGAGCACAGAAGTAGCAACTCTATGAAACACATGGTAGTAAAAAACAAGCGATCATCAAGGAGAAGCAATTTAACACAGAACCAATAAAAGGATGTTTATTGTTTGTCTTTTCGACCAAAAATGATATGCTTCAAATTTTGTTGGTTCATAATATACTATGGACTCCAATATACATCAAAAAGTAAGAGAGTTAGACTAAGCATTTACAAATGAAGAATAAAGTTAACAGTTTTCATCCAAACAATTCCAAACTGTATAACATTACTTTCCTATAAAACATAAACCAAATGAGGTAAATATTTTAACAAATTATATTCTTTTCAACAAGAGATGATTGACCTGTAAGTGTGTCTGGATTGTGATGTTGCTATCACCCAACTGAGTAAGCTTGTTAGCAATCCGTGTTATGTGACCTATACTACCTATCCTTGGGGGTGATAGCCCCTCTGCGGAGACTGTAGCCTGAAAATATGAATTTTCGGACAAAAGAAAAGTTAACCAAATTTGGGAGGTACATAAACATATGAGGAAGCAAAAAATGAACATCCATGAACAAATTCTATGCACCAAAATTATACCTAAGCACTGCTATGAGTTCCATACCTTAGTAAAATCTGTTGACAGCAAAGGATTTTTTTCAGCTGCGAGAATTTTCCTAACAATGTCACACTCCTTCAAAATGTGTTCCAGTAGCAAAGTTGTCTTGCTCTCCAAGCAAGATCCAATGATATTCTCAACATGATGATGCAAAAAATTGTTGAAAGGGTACCTGCAATATGGACCCACCTTTATTGACAAGATACAAAGTTAGTCAACATTATCAAAAATCACTGAAGCATATTACTCACTCAAAGAATAAGTTTACAACGAGTTTTATTGCTCCCTGCTGGATCAGTTCTTTCTCTACAGCTTCACTACCAAGGGTCAATAACACACAGACGAATTCCACAATCTGGAAAGGGAAAAACAAGACACATTACCTTCTTTCTATCAACACATTGCCTAGACTGTATAACAGAATATTAAACACAAATGCTTATGTGTCAGCCGAAGTATATTAAAATTAAAAAAGCCCTGTACTTGATACATGTAGCTCAAATATGAAGCAATCTCACATGGTAGAAATGAATTGAATTCTGCGGAAACTAAGTTTTAACTTCTATGCAAAAAAAAAAAAAACTTCAAGACATGAACAAATGATTAGTCAGTAGGATAGGTTTTTCGGAAGAATAGAACGATAGAACACATTAATCAAGGTCTATCATGAAAATACAATGATTCATTTTAAATAAAAAGAGGGGGGGTGCATAATTCACTTTGACAGGAGAAAGGAACAAACAAAACTTAAGGAGACACTGTCCTACCTTCAACCGATGTTTCCCAAGGGGAGGCTGCAGTTTACCATATGTGGTTGGCAAGGCACTATCCAAAGAAGAAACATCTAACAATATCAATAAATCACCTATTTCATGTTTGAATGAAAAGAAGGTTAGTGAAGGTATACAAACTATTTGTAACAATTAAAACAAGGAGCCTAAAAACAGTAATAATGACTAGTCACAAGGAAGTGCAACTATAGAATATAGATTGCTTTAACAATTGTGTGGTATTTGAAGATGACAGCATTTTAGAAACAACCAAGTATGCAATGCATGACAAATTATTTCAGTCTGATGGCCTAGTGCATTTTCTATTTTCTACTGACTTTCCAGAACCAAGTATGCAAGCATTCTAGCTCGACTTAGTCATGTGCTCTAAGTCAAGAAACTTGTAATGATGCCATTTCTGTACGTTCAGACATCTCCAGCACACTGTTTAAGGCAAAAAAATATATGCCAAAATCGATAACAATTTAAGACTTTAGTGTATTGGTGCGTTTGTGTTTTTTCACAGCAAGCATTTAGTGTATTGTTGCATGAATATAGAAAAGAAAACAAAAACCAGGATTCTTGTAATAATTTTAGACCTCGATGATTATTGATTACCATTCACCCTAAGAACAAGAAAACAGAGCCTTGTCAATCTGAAGAGATCCATAAGAATCCACATAAAGCCAGAAGGGAAAATGAGCTTAAAACTGTGGAAGTTTTGATTTGTCAGTACTAGTAATAAGAAAAGGAAAGAAGAGTACATAGAGGAGAAAGAAAGATTTATTTAATAATTTGAAAAGGTACCTCTATCAATATCTTTAAGCCTCTTGCATAGGCTTTAAAAGAGTCTAAACCTTGAACTGGTCAGGAAAGGGTCTAAACCTTGAACTGGTCTTGTTTTGCTTAGCAAACACCAAATGAACATAGATTGCAAACTAACTGTGCTACTAAACAAAGAATAACTAGTGATCTTTCAGCTCGGTGCAGCTCTTCATATTTTCTTCGGTTTTATTATTCATATGCTTTTTGTTATAACAGTACTAGATAGTATGTATTGCAGTGTGCCATATTGGTTCGGCCTATGGCAGAAATTTATATTCAGTAACAAGCCTGAGAAAATATGAAGTTTAAGACGATTGGTGAATTTTGAAGTACTTTGAAACCCTGTAAACATAGATAGCTGGAGATAAACTATAATATCATTTCTAAACTTGAAAATAACAATGCTGCATTACATGTTCATGCTTTACTTGTCCACTCTTGAAATTACGCAACAGATCCAAGCTATGCATTAAATAATTCTATTTGGAATACCAAATATCTCAACAGCTAAAAAAAACATAGGAACAGGAGGGAAATACAACCAGATGACAGTCATAATGATATATATATATATGCAATAGACATGCAAACTCTAAAGCTCTGATTGTTTTGCTGAAAAATAACTTGTTTGTGATGGGTGCTAAGAATCTTGTTATATAAATTAGTAATATGAAATACTATTATTAATTATAATTCACTAAATACTTATAATACAAGTAAATTATAATTAGTGTGAAAAATTAACTACATTAAGATAGTGAGTTAAATCTTACAACTTATACAAAGTAAAATTAATTATGTTATAATAAATAATTCAGTTAAAGAAGAATTGGAACCCCACTGGCACAGCATGATATGGTATTGAAATCGTACTATTCTAATCAAATGTTGAAATTCTGGCACCACTTCATTAAACCATGCATAACCATTATTTCCTATGGCACCAAACATTAGAAAATTCAAAATACATTTCTAGGTGAAAATTTTCAAGTAAAATGAGAGATGATAAGATTTAAAAGTGATTAGTACGATATCAAGTAGAATACCAGTTTTGTTAAAAACCTAGCATTTGAAGAAAAATGACTATATCTTAGTATAGTAATATTGCCAGATCCACCAGCAAAAGTGGCAAAATACCTAGTCTCTCCAGCATTCCCACAACAGTATCATAACTAGGAGTAATAAATGATCCATGATTAAGCTGGCTTCTAAATGCTTGATAGGAAGACAGTACCAATCGCTTTGGATCTAAAAAACATATGCAGAAAGATAAGACATGAAACAGAACAGATTTAGGTCTGGAATCTTCCATAGCATGCTGAAACAATCTCTGCACATAACTGCATTTTAACAGAATATTTACATCAGAAGAGTTGATCGATAACCAAAAACTAATACTTCTACTATTAAAACTCGCTGTCATTATATCTAAGGGAATCATACCTTGGGCTGCAGATTTTAGCCGCAAGGCCAGGAGGGGCACATCGAATAATCGAACAAAGAATTTCTGTTGCATTGGCATGGACCTCAGAAGAGTCCTAAGAATATTCCAAAATGAAAATAAACTTAAATCAGTCCAACAACACAAGGAACCATAGATGTCCTCACTCTTGGATATAGCATTGCCCAAACTATAAAAGCATGATTTCCTTTGTGTTCTAATGATATTATCCTAGGAGGCTAGCTTCAAACATAATGGCTGAGAAAGATTCACCTTTACATCCTATTCACGTGTGTATAACCTAAAATTCAAATATGTTTCATGACAAATTAAAGAAATTGAAGGGTAGACCTGTTTCAGATAATATGCATCTAAAACCTGAGCCTAGGTGGCATGTAATAGGTCCTTTAAATGATGATGAGAAGAGCATAAATGTAGACAATAAATGAAAAGAAATGCCCCCTCTCAATATGTATGTGTGCCTCCCTTTCATACAATCGTCAAACACCATATAGAGAAAATCTGAGGAAATTTTTATAAGCTTTAAAAGCCATAATATTGCTAATCAACATGACTAATAAAGGTCCAAATTTTCAAATACCAAAAGTAGATAAATAATTCTAAAATTTTCTGTATGCAAGTAGAAGAAATAACCTCCGATTATATATTAAAACAATGTTTAAAATCATAATTTAGAAATAGTCACAGACCCAACCAGGATCAGTATTGTTTTAGTGCCGAATGAAATCAACACAATACAAGTCGGCACGAGGATGACTCTACCAACAACAATAACAACCAAGCTTTATCCCACTAGGTGGGATTAACTATATAGATCCTTCTACGCCATTTAATTCTATCCCTTACTATATCATCATTTATATTTAAACAAATTTTATCTTGTTTTATTATTGTTAAGCAAGTCTTTTTTTTGTCTTTCTATTCCTCATTTGATTTGCATATTTCTCATAATTTCACATCGCCTAACTGGAGCATTTATTAGTCATCTAAGTACATCTTTGTATCATCTTAAACATGTTTCCCGAAGTTTTTCCTCAATAGACGCAATCCCGACTTTCTCTCTAATATTCTCATTTCTTATCCTTCCCATTCTCATATGTCCGCATACCCACTTTAACATCTTCATTTCCGCAACTCTCATTTTCTGCTCATGTGCTAGAGTCATAGTCCAACATTCAACTCCATATAACATAACAGGTTTTGTAGAACTTCCGTTTAAATTTTAGAGGTATTTTACAATCACAAAGAATACCTGATGCTCTCCTCTATTTTAACCATCCTACTTGTATTCTATATAAAACATCTCTCTCAATCCTTCTATCCTTTTAGAAAAATAATCTTAAATTCTTAAAGCTCTCAATTAAAGATAACTCGTCATCTCTTATTTTAATAATTATTTTATTACATCTAATATTGTTAAATTTAAATTTCATATATTCAGTCTTTACTAAGCCTAAATATATTCCCCTATATTTTGCTTCATTAAGTTTTCATGATTTATATTCTTGTTTATCCTAGCAAATTGTCATGATGTTTCGGTAACATATAATGTCTCCTTCCTTACCTTTTCCAAAAAAAGTCTCACACCCCAAAATTTCAAAATTGATGCTACTGAAGTTGCTACAGTCACAAATGGAAGGCAATACTAACTTATTCAATTAGTAATTGTTACCAAAAATGTGAGACCACACTACAGCCTCAAGTCATTATAATTTCACTAATTTGATAGCATGGGGCAAATATGTGCAAATTTTGTTTAAATTATTTGTTCCCAAACTTACATTTGTATTCTACTACTATCATGCATGCACATTAGGCAGAATGTTGTGATGAATTTTGTATTATATAAATTGTTTGTATGAGATTTTGTATCACTCATATCCAATTCAGAATCCACAACATGGAGCTTCATGTGGCACACATTGTTCACATTGCACCATCTAAGGCAGCATGTGCAAAATGTAAACTATCACTTGTGCAGCAAACAAATGGTTGATATATTGCCTAATAGGACATGATATTTGAATTTTTACTAAGAGCATTAAGGATAAAGAAAAATAATAATAAATTTGAGCTCAAAAGAAAAGGGAAACAAAATAAAGGTGACACTAAGCCTAATCACTCGGCTACAGCAAAAAGGTGAAAGGCTATGAAATGAGAACTAGTTGGCAAATGGTTATGATTTTCTCAAACATTCAGCTCTAGACAAGATATTCACTGATAAAGATCTTTGTGCTAAAGAATGGCATACAGAGTCTGCCTAATCATTAAGTTGGTCACAGCTGCTCCTTGTGACAGATAGAAAGTCAATAAAAACTAAAAAATGTAATCATATAATATTATAAGGTCGAGAAAGTTGAAGAACCTACAATAATATGATCCTTATGTCGAAAGATGGAAAGAATAGAAACCAAGTAGCATATGGAGATAGAGACCTTCACAAATAAGTTTAAGTGAATCAAATATAACATGGCAGTAGAGCAAAAGTTTCAATGTCTGAATCCTAGCAGTGCTAATAAAATAGTGCAAGCAGATCCGGATAATGGACAAAAAGGCAGTTGGATTCATTCTTTATGGACACATGTGAGGTGAGGAGTATTAAAGTATAGAGGGCCTTTGGCTAAAAGCTTAAGTTTTTTTTTCACCTAATCAAACTTAAAAATTAATTACACTAACATTTTGCAGAAGCTCAGTGACTTAAACAGTGGAATCACAGCTCAATTTCAAGAACAAACTTATTTTTGCAAGTATAACAGTGTCTATCCTAACATGTCAGTGCCATGACTCCAACTATCAACTGTTTAAAATAGCATGGTATCCAATGTTGTCCTGTTAATACAATATATTTGAAGGGTTTGCTACCTAAAAAGAGACCAATAAGAATTAGCAGATAGATCGTTGCAACAGTTCATCCAGCAATTTACAGAATCTCTCATCCAATCCACTGATTTTGTGAACTACTGGCCAATTTATGTGCTTGGTTACTGAATCAGCTTCTATGACTACAGATTTAAATACTAAAACTATTCAAATAATAGCAGGATCATATATCTGGGATGAAAAGATAATACAATTCTGATTATACGCATACCGATGAGCTAAACTTATCCACAATCATCTCAAGAACATCTATATCTTCCAACCACTGCATTGTCTCCTCATAGTTGTGGTGCAAATGTTCATCGGCGCCAATTAGTCGGATGATAATCTGTTTCAGATGCCCAAATCAGAACATGTAGAAAGAAATAGAAAACACAAGAAAACTATGTTTTTGGATTACGCAAACACCATCCACTAACCTCCATAATAGATGTTATCCCTATGAGATCAACCAGTTGATGAATTATCTCCGGATGGCCCTTGACAATAACAATAAAGATTATAATCACAACATCATTACCAAAGTAAAAGTAAAGAAATAAAATAAGAATGTTATATGGATTAACGTTCTTTAATACTTTTCAAATACAAATATGAGTTACTATCCCTGAAAACCACTATGTAGTTTGCTAAGCAGAGACCACACAACACGCAAATAAAAAGATAAGTGCCAAAACCAACCAAAAATGCGAACAATGATGCCTACTACCTGTGGTATATTTTCCAAACAGGATTTACTTTTCAACAGAAGATCAACTCTGTGAATGCTTTCCAGGAATTGGTAGCTCCAATCCCAATGTTATAACAACTCGCCTAGGTGAGAAAATTGACCTATTTATTTTATGAGGTCTAACCACTGATCCAAAATAGTTAAACTCAAGTTAATAATGTTTAACTCATCTAGACTTCTACATTAACCCACAATTTCCCTCTCCATGTGGAACTAAACAAGGGTGTCATCTTCACAATACTAATTACGATGACACCCTACTTTAATCCCACATGGAAAGTTGTTATGTCAATGAGGGTTGTAGGCTTAGATGAACAAAATCTAATATTAATTAGGATTTAGATATATTGGGATAGTGGTTGAATCCAACAAAAGTAATGAGTCAATTCTATCATTTAGCCAACTGTTAAATTTGTCTTAGAGTGAATTTATCTAATCTTGAACATGGTGAGGTATTTGGAAAGGATTGCTTTTGTATATGGCGGAGAAGAGCTACCATTGAGCCTCTCATGCTACAGATTAGCAGCAATTGTTATGGATTGTATGGATGACCTTTGGGTCTCAAAGGAGACATCAAGAGCTAATTAAAGAAGAATGTGGCACCCTAACTTAGTCCTACATGACAATCATGGGCTGATGAAGGAAGTTTACATACTAAGACAAGTAAACCACTATTAACTAAGATTATGCATTTTGAAATAATAGTTGAGCCTAACACAGTTATTTGATCAAATCTCTCACCTAGGCAAGTTCTTACACATATAGAAGACTAAATGATAAAACAATCCAAATAGAACAAAGAAAGTGTAGACTATGCATATTGTAGCATGTGAAACATAGCATACCTGCATATAACTGAAAAATTGGCCTGCCTTCCGCATCATCAGACATATTACAACCTACTCAAAAACAACAAGCATTATCCATTCACAAATGTTAAGCGAGAAAGAAAAGGTTGAAAATGTTGAAGGTGCCCCCATAACTTTGTGAATGAACCAATATCCCATACACATAGGAAAATATCCATTACCTTACTAAAATATCCAGCCAACAATGTACTATGGGGATGATCAGGCTTGACAAATGAGAACAACGTATCCATCAACTACAAGGAAAAACAGGGACCGGATAATCAAAGAAAAAGTTAAAGGTTGGTGATGTTTGAAATAATTCAAGCTATTAAGAATGTGTTAGTGATATTAACCTCTTCGTCCTCAACTAAAGCCCTCAATAAAATATCAACCTCACAAGTGAATAGCTCACATGCAATAAATGGAAATCTGCATTTCATCTCCAAATTCAGAATATGATAAAACGTGTCCAGTGATCAAGAAACAACTAAGGGAAACAACTAAAGACTAACTTGAATATATGTTTCTTATCAGCATCTTCTGAAGGTTCCTCCACGATGTAACGAAGCAATTTCTCCACTTGAGACTTTTCCTTCAAACTGCATAAGAATGGAAAACAACACTATAAACATCTAAAACAGTCAGTAAATTGTATAACTAGAAAAAAGAGTTAAAATACATGGGTCATATAAAAGACTAATAAAAAAATATAAAATGAAAAGAGAATTACCAAGACTGCTTCTCTTTTGAAAGTTATAGATAAGTGTTCATTTCATGTAAAAAAACAAAGATCAGTTGGGGGTTTTAAGATCATAAAATAATAGCATAAGCAATGATATAAATTCCTGGACCAATGTCAGAGTGGTGAAATACACGCAAGATTTTCTCCTTGCTCCTGTCCCTATCTCTTTTCATCTTCTCCCACCACTGCATCCTCATTTAATTGCAGTAATCCATTCACAGTAGACACAGATGGAGGTGGCAGGAGAAATAGACTGCCACCAGTGATGCCTTTTCTAATTTGCTTTACTTCTTTGGTGACAACTACCATCAATACATGCTTACACATGATCTCATCATCCAGTTCTCGCACAATACAGATCTTTCAGCCCACGAGTGCATCACTAGATTGGTATTCAACTCCTGACTATCAGCACAGGAAGCAACTTATGAAATACTTTCAGTCATTAATGGTAGAAGTATACTTTGAGCATTGTGTTATATGACATTCCAACATATCACAAATTCCCAGTAAGCATCTAAATGGAGTTTATCATATGAGAGACAGTGTGATCTTATGCCTACATTGGAGATACAATTTAACCCATATTTTGATGAAAACCAATAACAAAGTTTTATTTCATCAAGTTATGCGTTATTGGATGTGCCCACAAAAATATCAACATCTAAGAGTGATTAGCTATTGCTTGAAAATATGATAATTTGAGAGAATAAATTTGAGTAATATATGGAGATGTTCAAATGTAAGCAGTGTATGTTACAGAAAAGTCCACTAGAGTGAAAGGTGTAAGAGATACAGAAAGACCAAAGTGAATTTCAGTTTGATTTGATTTGATTGATTTTTTGGAAATGAATAATACTATTAATCTTGCAATAGAGCTCAGCAATCAGATACGTTCCATTTATTTGATCCCAACCAGTTAGCACAAACATGGCTCGATGATATGTCAATGTCACAATTTACTTCTTTACTCAACAACTTAGTAGAATAAGAATTTTCAACGGAGGATATATATATCCGTATTCAATACATTCTGTCTTATCCATTAATTTGGTTGTACCATTTCCATGACTTCAATTTATTTTTCATTCTTTTCATCTCTGTTTGTTTCATGGCAAATTGCTTCCAAATAGAAAATGCTTTCTTCTACTGAATGAATGAAGAAATATATAAAATTTGGGAAGATGACTTCTCCCTTGAAATTAGTTTCTTAAACCAACAGGCACCATTCTTTATTCAATTAAAAAATAGTCTAGTTTGTACAACTAGTTTGAAAACTTTATCTCCGAGATAACATCATCATGGGTCCACATAAAATACTCATTTGGTTGACGACTACCAACATGCCATAATTTACCATCACAATGGGTAGGGCTTAAAGTTAACTCGCATACTATGTCATGATCGGTCCATTGGTCATTTTATTTACGAATCAGTAACCAAACAATAGAAATAGTTCAGCACAAATTTAAATGCA
>JAOBBC010269160.1:0-14196 GCA_025388495.1 Curcuma longa | reverse complement strand
CATACCAAAGTCATTAAGCAATGGGGCAGCAGGACAAGGCTGATACAAGATGTGTGTGGTAGTGTCGTGACAGACTGAAATGAGAACTTTAATATTTGCATGTTGGATGTTTGGATTATTACCTGTTTTGATTATTTCTAGACTATGCATGCATACAATGTTTTATTATCATATATGAACTCCCGTTTCCATCGATACATTTCATGTTTATTCCGCTGCAAGATTTCGGGATTTTTCGTATGTGTTTACTAGTATGAATGAATGTAAGGACAAACTGTAGCGTCCGTCAAGGCTCTGATAAGGGCGGGCGTTACACTCAGAGTGTCTCTGAACCCGGATCGAGCCGGATCCTCGGCACCTCGGCCCTGAGCCGAGTCGATCCATTCGAACGTAAGGCACGCCGGCTTTACTGTTCTACCCCAGCTCAACGTAGACTTCTCTTTCTTTCCCAAAGACCACTCCCCATCATGCGGTCGTGAATGTCCTCCTGCCACCTCTGCCACTCATCATGGCAATGCTCTGACAGACATGCGCGACACGACCCCCTTTAATACAAGTGAGCGATGAGACATATGCGCTGACTATGCCCTACCTTCTGACACATTCATAACGGTGATGGGACTTTAGTCGCATCGGTGACATGACATAACATCTTCGATTTATATAAAAGGTTAGCTCTGTACTAGGGGAGGTATGCAACTCACAAACTCTCTCTCTTTTCACTCTCGTTCTCTTCCTTCTTCTACACAAGCTAACTTAAGCATCAGAGTGGTCACGCTGGGGCAACCTAGGCCTTCCTTCTGACGGTGTTTGTGCCTGCAGGTTCCAAAAGCTCCACACCTTCCTCTCCACCCAAGCTCGCTCAAGTAAGGTGCTAAAGAAGCTGCACACCCAGAAGCGGATCTCAACAGGAACATTTGATTTTATTCTATTAAATGGTTTTGTACAGTCCTCGATTTTCTTTTCCTGATGTCACTTGGTTGCTACCTATAAAGTTTCGTATTTTGTTGAATTGAATAGTCGTCGTCTGGGTAAGATATATATAAAAAAAATAAAAGAAAGGAAGAAGCTACTAGTATCCAATTGCAGGGATAAAATGTTCGGCTAGATTAGTTCACATATCAAAATTTTGTGAGTTTTTTAGGCCTTAGGGTTTGTTAATGCTTGACTCAAAATTAGTAATAGAGTTATTGGGTTGATGATGTGGCAATTAGATGTAGTAGTGATATTTAATAGTTAAAGGAAAAATATTTATGTTCAACATTAGTTGAGTTAGTGAGGCATGCTTATGGAGTTAGTGGTTTATTTGAATTATGTAAGTAGCTTATAAATATGGTACGTGTTAATGAATGAATGTATTGAAAAAATTATTGTGTAATCCCCTTGTATATTTTTTTACCTCCCATTATCTTCCTTTTAAATTATCCAATAGTGGTATCAGAGCGTCGGATTTGATGTATCCTAGTTTGCTTGCAATGGCAATTAATGGAGTTTCTCAACCTCTCACTACAAAAATATAGGTTATTAGCAATGAATCTTAGCGACAAAAATATTTTCGTCGTCAATTAGTGATGAAATAAGATTTTGTAGCTAATTTACGATGAATTTAACAACGAAAATAATTTAGTTTTAGAATTAACGATGTAATAATTTTAATTTAAGTATATCGCAAAAATCATCGCAATTTGACAATGAATCAAAAATTCATCGCCAAATTGGCCACGAACAGTAGATTCATCGTCAAACTTGATGACAAATTATGTATTTATCACAGAACCTTGGTGATGAATTACCACTACAAAAATATAAGGTATTAGCAATGAAATTTTACGATGAATTATTTTCGTAACAAATTTAGGATGAATTTGGTGACGAAACATATTTTTGTCACAACTTTGCAATGAAATTTGTGATGAAACAAGTTTAGTTGCGAAAATTATGATGATAAATTTTTGTTGCTTAATTCGTCGCCATTTGGCGACGAATTAAGGATTTCATCGCCAACTTTGGCAAAGGAGAAGGAATCGGGATGGTGGATGAGTTAGGGCATTTGGCGATGAAAGCATTTTCGTCGCCAAATTCATTGCTAATTTGTGACGAATCACTGATTCATCGCAAACTTTGCGACGAATTACAGATTTGTCACCAATTTGGCGATGAAATCCTTAATTCGTCGTTAATTTGACGACGAATTCATGATTCGTCGCCAACTTTGCGATGAATTACAAATTCGTCGCCAATTTGGCGATGAAATCCTTAATTCGTCTCCAACTTTGGCAAAGGAGAAGGAATTGGGACGGTGTTAAGTTAGGGTATTTGGAGACGAAAGCATTTTCATCGCCAAATTCGTTGCTAATTTGTGACGAATTACAGATTCGTCGCTAATTTGGCAATGAAAGCAGAGTTCGTCACCAAATTTGTGACGAATTTGGCAACGAAAATGCTTTCGTCGCCAATTGTCCTAACTTAACACTATCTACCCTGACTTTCCCTTCTCGTGATTTTTCCTTCTGAACCTTTCTTCTCCAATGTTCCGACGCGATTTCACTCTGCCCGACTCCTCAGCGACCCGATCCGGCGACGACGACAACTTCGGCTACTACAACGACGACGAGCTAGCTAGGCGGCGGTGCAAACTGGTAAAGCCCTCTCCTTTCCTTCTCTTTGACTCCCGGAGTGTTGATTTGGGTTGTCGGCCGTAGCTTAAGCTGCTGGCTGGCCGCTGTACTCCGATTAGTTCGCCAGCAGGGCTTCGACAGTGGGGTAGACCGCTGAATTTGCCCCTATGGAAGCCCACACAACTTGCCCTGCCCATCTTGCTCCATTATTTAAGGGATCAAGATGGAGAAAGAATTTTATGCCCTAGTTAGTCACATCTTGCTCTAGAGTTCTATATGAACAATAGCCAATTCAATAGGATATCAAAATTAGACCTACTACGTGATGATATTGAAACTAGCTTCTCCATGCTCATTAGCTTCACATGGACAAGGATCGTAATTTCATATGTTTTTATCTATATGCCCTTGTAGACAATTAATCATTTTGAAATGAAATGTCCTACACCCAAATTCAACACTGATTGAGACATAAATGGAGATGGCATGTTAAATTCTTGCCCTTCTTGAACAATGGAAATGGAAAAATATTGTCTTATTATTAAATATTTATAAATAATTATTAATACACTGCATTTTTTCTTATAGGTTTACAGGTGATATTATTTGTGTGTTTATTTCTACACCTGCTTATATCGTAGATCAGGATGGTAAGATTTTTCATATTCTCTTTATGTAATCAATATTTGTTATTTTATCTCATAACAATTTTGGTTGACAGTTTCGCAGAGGTGGCCATAGACGGAGTACTCCTATCCAGTTTGCTCCAGCACCTGACGCTGCAGGACCTTCGCATGCACCTGACCAGTCTACTTCAGCACCTGGCGCTGCTAGACCTTCACATGCACCTTCACCACAAGAGTCATCACCTTTACAGTCTCCAATCCCTTCTCCTAGACAGTACTCCACTACCGAGACGCAGGATATACGCGAGTTTATAGCCCCTTAGGGCGATTCGTAAGTATTTATCATTTTTTAGATATTTAGATTTTATTTTATTTAGTTTATTTAATAATATTTGTTTGAAATTTTTGTATAGATTTTAAAATTTTATATGAGTTTTTCGTGAAATTAATAAAATCATGAATAACCATTGGGGAGGGGCTTCTTTGACTTACACCAGCACTCCATCACCCACAAAAGAATTATGGTAGAATGAATTTAAGGTATATGTTTATTTCAATTGATATATCAAATTAAATTGAATATATCTAATCAATTATTGTTTTTTCAATTTTAGCGAGTATTTAATTAGGATCCATCAGAAGAAATGGAAATCAAGCAGATTTTTTTTAAAAAAATATGGGGAATATATTCAACATGTTCTAAATCATGCCAAGACCAGGGAGAAAAAATCATCGTGCATCACTGACGAAAATTGGATGAGGATCCTCGATTTTTGAAAAACTGAGGAAAGTAAACAAAGAAGTCACCGGAATAAGGCAAATCAAACTTTTAATTCTGGTGACTCATCTGCTACATATGCGGGAGACTCCATCAACATCGAGGAACACACACGCAGATTAGTAAATTTTTTATAAATACTATGTTATTGATTAAATTTAAATTATTCCTCTATTTCTAACAATGCATTTTTAGGCTAAGGAGATGGGGAAGGAGCCACTTTTTATTGAGATATTTACCCACACTTTTCAAAAAAAAGATAAGACTTGGAGTGGGGAGAGAGCTAGAGCTATGAAGGTTTGAAATATAATATTTAACTTAATAGGATTCTAATAGTTATGTACCTTCTCTAACTTATTAAATGTATTTATATTTTAATACAGGAAAAATATGATGAGCTCGAGCTAGCATAGAGAAGTTCACGTGCTAGTGGTGATAATGCTGATGGATTTGAGCCCTCCGTTGGGAATGACCTGAGTATCTGGTTGGAGGTGAGTGAAGGATCTAAGTGGGGGAGGAGGATATTGGGAATGGGTTCTCTGAGCAAAACTCATCGAGTTGCTAGCACATCTTCTTCCACCCCACCTGCAATGAGGGCACAGATAGAAAGCTTAACTGAAGAAGTATCTAATTTAAAAGGCATAATTTTGTAAAGAGATGATGAAATGAGAGAAATGCACAGACAACAAGATTTTATTATGTGCCATCTTCAGTTAGGCTCTGCTCTAAGTCAGCTTCCTCCTAGTTCCGGTGATGACGGTGACAACGACGATTCTTCATAGCCTAGTTATGTATCATTATAATTTTCTGACAATTAGTATTGTTTTAATTTTTTCTATTTATAATTCTTTTGTTTATATCCTGATTAATATTGTTACTTTATTTTGGTGAAACTAAGGATGGTTGTGAGGTAAGTTTTTACATATTATAATTATTTTGTATAAAATAATATTTTTTTTATTTGTTGATGTAGGAAAAGAAAATGAAGCATAAATGGAGAAGACAATGAAGCAGAAAGTGTTGTTCGAGGTCGATGCCGTGGACGATGACACTTTTTGCTTCTTGTGCTTTTGAGATTTTGTTAGTTATTTGGATACTTTATTGGATGTTCTAAGATTGTGTTATGTTGGATGTTTTGAGCATTTGCTTCTCATGTATTGGATGTTTTGATGTTTAGAGACATTTGATGTTCTAAGACTTTGTTGGAGGTTTTGATGTTTTTATGTATTGGATGTATTGAATATGTTTTGAGTGTGTTTGGTTATTAAGATTTGCTTGTGTGTAAGATGTGTTTGTGTTAATATGTGAATTTGTATATGTAAATAGGGATTGTTTATATAAATGCATCATATTATGACAGAATGGAACGAAGCTGTGAGAGATTTTAGAAATTTGCGACAAAAATAGTTTCGTCACAAAGTTATCGTAATTTTTACCATCAAAGCTTTGGCGACAAAAATGGGTTTTTGTCGCCAAATTAGCAACGAAAATCGATTTTCATCACCAAATTGGCGATGAAAACTCTGTTCGTCGCCAAATTGGTTATTCTCCTATAGCCTCTCTATTGCAACAAAATTAATTTTCGTCACAAAATTAGTACAAAAATATTTTTTTCGTTGTAAAAATTACGATAAAATGAAATTTTTATCGTAAATTACAAAAATTAAAATCTGTAACGAAAATTATTTTGTCGTAAATTGACGATGAATTTTACGACGAATAATATGTTTGTTGGAGAATTTGCAACGAATCTGTTATTTTTCGTCGCAGAAGTTTGCAACAAGTTATTAGGAACGAAAATTGTTTCGTCCCAAAATTCATCGCTAAAATTTTTTACGACAAAAATATTTTCTATTTTCGTCGTAAATTTCGTCACAAAAGGCCCTCATTTTTGTAGTGTACGATGTTGTTGCAAATTTGGCGACGAATCACAGATTCGTTGCAATCCATTATTCATCGTAAATTTGGCAACGAATCCATTATTCATCATCAACTTTACAACAAATCACGATTTCGTCGCCAAATTGATGATGAACATGATTCGTCACCAATTTGGTGATGAATTCTACGACAAATAAGAATTCATCGCGAAAAACCTTAACTTTATCCCCACCGATCACGACTTTTCTTTCCCCCTGATCCTTTCCCCCATCTGATTTTATAATCTTGATATCCTCTCCGATTTCTCCTTACGATCCAATTTCCGACGATTGTGATGGCAACAGCAATGGGCTAGAAAACGACGTGGCTTGGTAATCTACTCCCCTCTCTGTTTTGCCCTCCCGTCTTCTCCCCTTTCGTTGTCTGCGCCCCATTTGGTAGGTCGACCGTTGCATAGGTTAGCGGTCGGCCGACATACCGCGGTGATGACGATGAGCGACGGTGCAACTCCCCTCTGTACGTTTTCCCCTCTATCCTCGCTATCGGTGCCCGATTTAGCTGGTCGGCCGCTGCTTAGGCCAATGGTCGACTAACATGCTGCGATGATGGCGACGAGCGATGGCTCGACTCCCCTCTCTGTACATTTTCCCCTCCCGTCCTTATTGACGGTGCCCGATTTGGCTAGCCGACCACCTCTTAGGTCGACCGACATGCCGCGGGGACAGTGATGAACTCAGTGATGGCGTAACTCCCCTCTTTGCTTTCCCCTCCCGTCCTCGCTACTGGCAACCGATTTGGCTGGCTGGCTGGCATGCCGTTTTGGGTGACTGATCGACCACTGAGGCAGGTCGCAGATTAGGTTGGGCATGATCAGTTGGGTGAGTTGGCGGCCGGTTGGGTGAGGGCCGGAGGTGAGGCCTAGCCGGTTGGGTGAGGGACGGGGTGAGGTGAGGGATGACCTGCTTCTTAGGGTTCTTGTGGAGGTAGCTTGATTTAGATTTAAGTGAAAGTTCTAAGCATTTGCATTAAATGAGGAGAAATGAAAAACCTTCTGATGATAGGCTTCTATTGTTACAGGGGTTTTCAAATGGCAAACAGTATTTGTGAAGCATGAATTCATAATACAATACATAGGTTCATGTAACCGTCGACTTAGTTGTGTCAATTATTTGCATGTTTGAGATTCTTAGTCATATCTAAGCTTGGTTTATATAATTGATTATTTAGTGATGAAATATAATTATATTCATTGTCTTTGTTAGATAATATAACTTTGTAATATTTTTGTGCAGGTCTCATTTTAACGTGTGCTTAAAGTATTTGGATACACTCGATTTTGTTCACCTATTTTAGGTATAATTTTACTTATTGTTATAAAAATTTAACATGATTGAATTATGTTATGGTTGTTAATGAGGTAGTAATAGTTTTTATATATAATAGTTTTGTTTAATAAGTTAATAAATTGAAATATATATATATATATATATATATAGAAAGAAAGAAGTTGGATGTATAAAAGAACAAACTTGAACGTAGAGGTTTAACTGATGAATTTATTATTGGGTTGGAACAATTTTTGGATTTTGCTTCTACTAATATTGAGTTTATGGATGAGAATAAGATAAGATATCTATACAGAAAATGCCACAATGGAAAATTTTTACAGTTTGACAAAGTTCACAAACATCTTTGTAGATTTAGTTTTATCCTAAATTATTATAATTGGACATGTCATGGTGAACCATTTATATCTGACGATAATTATAGATAAAATATATAAATCTCAGTTAGTGGTAATCAGAGTTATTGTAATCAATTAAATATATATTAGAGGATGGTAATTGATGCTGGGGTCATAATTTCTTTCTTGAACCCAGTTTTGCAAGTTCGAGTTGTCCTCCAATAGAGGAATAAATGTTTATTACTTACACATCACTATTGGAGAGGGTAGAATAACAAAATATTTATGAAAATGTGAATAATAAGGCATATCTCAAATTTTAAGAAATGTTGATTGTTGCAAATGAATATGTGTGAGCTGGTTGTGATAGTCATACTAAATTATCTCTCACTGTAAGACTATTTGTTGTTAGGATCGTCCCTGTGCAACGCAAGTGTTTACACGTTTTGCAAACGTGCGCAACGAAAATATATAAATAATTTATCTAATTATTATCACAACACACGCATGGTAAAACAGAAAATAACATGTACAAGGCATGGCAGGAAATTAAAATATGCAGAAAACTAAATAATTCTGTGTGTACCTTTCCAATGACGTTTAAGCAGGATTGGTATCAATCGAGCGGTTCTCGTCGAAGTCCTGCCTCTACTAGTGATCCATGCCAAGCTCTCGTCCGGACGATTTCGAAAGTCACGAGTCGTGTTATCATCTTCAGTACTAGCCGATGATCGATGACGATAGAATCAAGAGAATAGCCTAATTTCGGAAACCACGCAACAACATGTGTCGTGATCATTCTGGGGCTTTCTAACTATCATCGAAAATCATATTCCCGATGTAGTTTTCGATGGTCAACTATTGACCATCGATTTAGGACAAATTGATCGGAACTATTCCGATGACGATGGAACTTCTATCAGAAAATTTTACAAACTTTCAGTAGCTAATTCGTACACGGCTTCTCCGGTGATTGAAAATGGTTTTCAACAACAAACAGTAAACCGGTGGTCAATGACAATAATTGACAATTATTCCGGCATCGATTTCACAAATCAGTTCGAAATAAGAAAACAAAACATGTCATTCTCCTCCTCTCCCATGCTGCTGAAACAGAGCAATCCGGTAGAAAGAAACAAAACGCCCTTGTTGGTTTCTCCGATCACCCACGCACACAAAGAAGGCGACAGCGGTATCCAATGTTGGTTGCATCGATGGCTCCAACAACGGCTCTTCTCCACTGTGGCAAAAGGATCCGACGGCGGCGGGCACTGCTCTTCTCCATGCTGTGGTAGAGAAATCTGGTGGTGCTTTCCAGAAATAGAGGCGACGTTGCTGAACAGCAAGGAAGAGAGGTGTTCTGTGAGGAAGAAGAAGATGGGAGAGGCATTTTCAGTTGTCTCCATCTTTTCCGCAACCTATGCTCGAAGACTCTGTCACTGGCAAACAATCCTTCTTGCGCGTTGAAGACGCCTCTCATGCGGTCGTCCGGTGTTAGACAGAGAACGGCGCCGGCAAAATTGTTGCTCTTTGTTTTTTCCACGTCGTGGTGAAGAAGATAGGGTTGCCAACGCGTGTGTGGGGAGAAGATCTGGGAACATGGTGCATTGATGGAGAAGAAGAAGACTAGCCCACACCCACACCGCGATCTCTATTTTTTCGAGATGAATTTAGGGTTTTAAGCTTGTGTCGCGGCAGCAGGCGGAAAGCAAAGAAAGGAATCGGGCGAGGCTAGGCAAATGGCGTGAATCGGGAGAAAAGAAAACAACCTGAACTGGGTTGGCTTGAACCAGGTTTATTAGGAATAAACCTAAAAACCAAAACGTAATTCAGATTAAACCGAACCAGTTCACTGTAGCGAATAAGGTCTGTTTTGGTTTGCTTAGTTCACTAACCAAACGAACTCCAATTTGACCCAAATCAGTTTTGTTTAATTCATCTTCACAAAACGAACCTCCTCATCTCTTCCATTTTGCCAAAGCCTCTTCAATCATGAACCAAACCAAGTTGGTTCAATTTGATTCAAAACTAACTCATTTGGTTCATTAGCCAAACGACCTCTGATTTGAATGAAATTAGTTTCTGTTCATTTCATCTTCATAAGACGAATTCCATCATATTGTCCTTTATCTGGTCCAACCAGACTTTATTTCTCTCGTTCTAAGAATCTAATTCTAAAACTCATTTTAAATTTCAGAAAACTTGTAGTGTGTGTGACCCAATAGGTTCTCGATTATGTTGGTCGTCCATAATTAACCATTAATTATGGAACAATTATGAGTGTTACCTAGTAGTACATCATGATCCCTAATTGATCAAAAAATCAATGATTGATTCCAGAACAATTCTAAGCCCTTCAGCAGCTATATTGAATCGTGCCTCGTTCCCTTCACCGTCTTATACCCGCTTGGTTTTGGACATGATCTATGTGTCGGTCCCTAGTAGGTTGACTACGTCACACCTAGCCCAAGCTGCTTTCTTGTCCTGTGGATTCAAGTTACTTGTACATGTGTTCAAGAGTACCATACTCTTAACATGTAATGTTTTGACCAAAGACTTTTAGTAACAATCCTGACAAGCGGACGTAAGATATACGTCTCCTTTTCCAAGGAACGGTGAATCCTCTGTGGGCTATTCAAACATCTTCTGACACTTTAACTTATACCCAATCATCCCGGATCCACACCTCCTCGGAGATGCTTATTTAAGATGTCAAAGTATAAGCTTCCATGATCAAGGTGACTTGAATACCACAAGTCAAAGGAAACTCATACTTAAGCTGCACTAAGATCTTCATTGACATATGTATAGAACTATATGAAGTCTCAAGGTAGGTCACTCTAATGAACTGGTCACCTTTAACCAGCATCTACGTTTAACTCTCAACATCTAATGTCTCCAATAGTGAGAGTAGTTGTCTGGCTAACCAAGGAGTTTAAACGTGTTAGTCTCGACAGAATCGATGACGTCCGTGCTCATCAATTCCTCGACTAGGAATAATTTAAATACATTCATAATTGCACATGTAGAGATGCTCACGAGTTGTGATCCAATCACGAATTCTTTCATGCTATGAATCGTACTGCGGACATTCAGTATTTGAGTTTAAGATCCAATCAAACACATATAAAATGTGCACTCAAATAGTGAATTGTTAGTTATCTAATAAATAGTATAACTGTAAGGCAATTGCCTTAGGACACCTCTCAAATCTAACATTTGTCACGTCCCGAGAGATGGTTGTCCGAAAAATTTGAGCAGCATCTCCCCTATAACAATTCAATTTTCCCTAATACATTTCAACATAAAGGCCCACACGACCGCTCAACAATACAACATATGTATACAACAAGGCTAAACTACATAAATAAGGGCCTACACGGTCATAACCACATATACAACAACAAGTGCAACAACAATAAATGCAGTAAACAACTAACAACAAATGCATGCATGGTCATTGTCTACACTCGCCATCCTTAGTCACCCACCCAGTGCAGTGAATTGGGACGCCAAATAGGACAATTGCACACCCTCCAACAACAGACTACTACACGTGAGTAGGGAGCGGGGAGCGAAAAAAATATCACTGTCTACAATCAACATCCCCAGACACACACACTGTGTAGTGAACTGGGGTGCACAATAGGAATCACCCGCTTCAATAACTGACCAGCTACACGCGAAGGGGAGGGGCAGTATTCCAGGAGAGCTATCTAGCTATTCCTGGTAGCACCCACACTTTGCAGTGCTATAATGCTTTCACCCACACAAGCAGTGAGAGTTAACAACAACAACATATTATGATGCTATGATGCATAGTTCAACAGATAACTACTATACCTACCAAAATATACACAACATCAATCATAATAAGTCAGTACAAATGAACAATAAATAAGGAGACTATATTGATAGTAACAAGATCATACTAAGGTCAACAGTAAGTATCCAGCAACGAATAAAGCAACGAATGCAATAAGGACAGCAATGAGATAATTAACAATGGATAATAAATCATGCACTACAAATAAGACTTGTGTTGACCAAGTACAGGAGTACCCTTCTAGCAAGACGCACATCGAAATAATAACTTCTCCATATAACAGGATTCACAAATCAAGGTCCTACAATTTATAAAAATGCAACACCCTCTAAATACAATATTATATTAAATTTTTACAGCAAGGTAAACCCCAACCGAGTCTATACTAACTCAATCAAGTCCAACTAAACTCTGGTTAACCTTAACCAGATCAAACACTAACTTAACCTAGATCCAATTAATTCAATTTTGCAGGATTAACCCAACCAAGTCTAGTTAACACAACTCATCACACACACCCGATTGGATTAGATCTAGCTCCAACCTAAACCAATAAATCAATCAAGAACCGATTGGAATGTATCAACCCAATGGTTCTACAAATTTCCAACTGATCTCATTCATCCAACACCCTAATCACACTGATCATCACACTCATTAACACTCATTAACACTCATTCATACTGATCCTTATCCTAACCAAAGTTCAAATATATGATTCTACAATTTCCCCTCAACAGGTAATAGATTCAATCAGAAGGTCCAACCAGATTCAAGACTTACCTCAGATTGAGTCGTGCCCTAGATCTCCATGCCCTAACAATCTTAGCTCTGTTTGATCCAATCCACCGCCTGGCCAAAATCCAATTCTCGTCTTGGCCGAAACCAAGAATCCAACGGATCTGAAATTTCATTCCCATTCTAGGAACTCAAAACACCAAAAGATCGAAGGAATCCATTTGAATTCAAGCCTCTTACCGATTGAAATCAATCCGACAGCCTCCCTTCACCGTCGTAGATCGCCGCCCCTACCAGAAGAACCGCGTCACCTCCGGCAAGAAAGCAAGCCCTAGATTGAAGATCTAGATCTCTGACAACTTCCATCATCGTTGACACCAGCAACCAGCCCTTGTGTGCGAGCGTCGAAGAAGAGGGAACAGAGGCGCGCTATCAGGAGAAACAGGGAGGAGAAATCGCTAATGGGGATGTACGATACTGGGTCTTTATTATAGCCTTAACGGGTTGTGGATCCACTAACCCATTAACCCAATAACCATTTAACCCTTTATCCATTATGAAATAGATTGAGTTTTAATTAAACCTAATTGGCTTTAGGGTTAACTTAATTAACCTCTTAAATAACTTTCCCAATCTTCCCTTAAACCCCAATAATTAGGGTTAATTTATTTACAAATTACCTCTAATTTTTTGATATTTTATATTCTCCTCCACTAACAAAAATTTAGTCCCCAAATTTATTATCCTCATTCTACGGTGCAAAAATACCATACTAATTAAATCATACCCCAAGTAAATAGATGATGGTATTGAGCTCGGATAACATCCTCCAGCTCCCAAATAACCTCCTCATTTGTATGATGCTGCCATCCGACTTTTACAAGTCGAATGGTTTTGTTCCGCAACTGTCGCTCCTTCCAATCAAGAATCTGCATCAGAATCTTCTCATAAGGCGTCCGACTAGAGAGGAACAGGTACTTCCTTCAGAACATGCGAAGGATGAGGTACGTATTTCCGTAGCATAGAAACATTAAATACGCTATGAACACTAGCAAGTGTCGGTAGTAATGCTAGGCGATATGCAACCTCACCAATCCGCTGTAATATCTCAAATGGTTCAATGTACCACGGAGCCAACTTTCCTCTCAACCCGAACCTCTTCACCTCTTTCGTGGGTGATAAATGTAAGAACACATGATCTCCCACAAAGAACTCCAGTGGTCGATGTCTTTAATCCACATAACTTTTCTGTCGATCCTGAGCCTCTGACATCAGTTGTCTGATAATACGCACAAGCTCAGCATCCTGCTGAATACTCTGCGAACCTAACATTTGTCACTCGCCAACCTCCTCCCACAACACCGGAGATCGACAAGGTCTACCATATAATGCCTCAAATGGAGTCATCTAAATAGTAGAATGATAGTTGTTATTATACGCGAACTTCACTAAATGTAAGTGATCCTCCCAACTGCCATCAAAATCCAGAACACAAGCTCTTAGCAAATCCTCAAGAGTCTAAATAGTGTGCTCGGATTGACCATCTGTCTTGGGTTATCAAATTAGGCAAAACTTAGCGAGTCGTAAGAACTCAGTATTATAGTCAGTAATAGAGGGGTCCCCATGCTTAAGGCTCAGAAACTCCTGACGCCGTGCCTGACAGAACGTCGCTGAAAAATAATGCTTCTCGAAAGCCTCTCTGAAGGATAACCAAGACAAGTCTCACTCTCCAAGTACAATCCTCTTAGTCTTCTACCACGTGACTGCCTAATCACGAAGGTGGTACACTGCTAATTCAACTTTCTCTGCCTCAGTGCAAGAGATATACGCAAAGGTGTTAGTCAAGTTCTCCAACCATGAACGAGCAAGCCATGGGTTAGATCCCCCATGGAATAAAGTCAACTGATCCTTGACAGACTTTGCTAATATTGGTATGTGACTCTTATCCACAGTCTTGCTAACTGTCGCCAGTATCGGATCCGTCAAGGGTACCTCCTGACTATCCATAACATGCTCGAAAGTCTCCGGCTCTACTGGTGTAGCGG
>JAOBBC010269069.1:0-14197 GCA_025388495.1 Curcuma longa | reverse complement strand
TGACTTGATCTCACAAGTCATGGATATGTGATATCACGTTAACACATGGGTATATATTAGAGAATATATACTGAATTAACCTACCATGAAAAATTTTCATAGATCATTATATGAGTGTCATAAACTTTCTCATGTGATTATTAGTATGAATAGTCCTTAGACCAAAGTTACTACGGTTCCCTATACAAGGAGTTGTGTACTTTGGTATTGTCAAACATTACCCGTAACAGGGTAGACTATAAAGGCGATCACTGGGTATGTAACGAATTATACGGAGGGATGTGAGTAATGTAGATATGATCTACCCCTTTCATATGACGGAAGTGATATCTATGGGCCCCTTAATCAAGTAGGACTACTAACTACATGGTCATGCTCAAATGAGTCAATATGAGATATTGAGCTCATTTGCTTGAGTAAGTCTATTTGGGAATCAAAAAAATACAAAGATTGATATCGAGGATAACACAGTCTATGCCTCATTAATTAATTTAGATATCGAGGATAGAAGAATATCATCATATATTATAGTAGTCATGAAAAGGTTAGGTTAGATCTCGACTTTCTCATCACTTGAGTTGCAATGATGCATTGTTAGATGTCACTTATTACTTATGTGTCTAAAGTAGTTTAGACACATTACCAACGTTACGAGAACCTATTAGGTCACACACAAAGGACATGATACTTTGTAGATTGATTGATTTTAGTTTGACTAAAATATGATTCAAATTGGATTAATTGAATTAGACTCAAGTGAATCCAATTGGATTATGGGATTGAGTTTAATTTGAGTTAGATTAATTTAGATTAGACTCAACCAAATTTGAATGAGATATTGATTCATTAAAATATTTAATAAATTAATAATAGAGGAGGACCAAGAGTTTTTTTCTTCATTGAATGAAGAAAAGATAGAGAGCCAACATGAGAAACATGTGTTTTATTTGGATTTTAATTGACTTTAATGTGGGAAAGCTAAAGAGGCAAAAACCCTTCATATTCATGAGATGAATATAAAAGATTTTTCTTACATTTTTAAAAGGTGCATAAGGCATTTTGAGTTATCTTCTCCCTCTTGGCCGAACACCCCTTTTCTTCCTCCTCCTTATTTTGGCCGAATCTCCTTGTATGGCTAGCACCACAAAGGTGATCTTCTTCGAAGCTTGAGATCGTGTTCGTATGGATACGCATAGAGGCATAGATACTTGAACGTGCAAGAGATTTAGCGAATCGAGGATGAGTGGGATAAGCGAAGAGCATATTTCAAAGGTACAAATCTATTAGATAGATAAATCAAACTTCGTACAAGTTTTCTTTCGCATGAATCGCTCGTTGAGATCTTATTTCCGCTACAAATTTTATTGTTTATCACATAGGATTCCCTACAGTGGTATCAGAGCCACTTGTGAAAGATCGTACAAAGTTTTATGTATACTTTTGTATGTGATATAGAAGTAGGACATGTGTTTGTTATGGGTTACATAATTGTATGAGTATTTTATTTATATGTAAATGTTTATGTTGATCAAACTAAAAGGCTATAGCATCATCATACATATGATAACATGCTATAGTCTGATTTCATTTGATAAAAATTTTATAACCAATGGTGTTCATGTTGATGAGGTTGCGTCAGTCTGTTGAGAACGGATTGTGAAAAATCTTTCATGATCTATTATGAACAGATTATGTAATTTTGTCGCAAGGATGCATCGACGGAACAAGATGGGTCTCGATTCATTCTGATGAATTTTTTGGCAGTGACTCATTTAAGGAGTCAACAAAATAAATTTTATTTTGGGGGCGCTGCCCCCTTAACCCCTGCCCACTAATCAGTTAGCGGGATCACTGTGAGGTTTTGGCTCATGATCAATTTTTGCAAATATAATAAAATTGATATTCTAGATCTATTTGTTGTGTGATAGATGCCATGGTGCATGGTTATGGCCCTTAACCCAAATATAATTGTGGTTGTGTGTATGTGCATGTTGTAATGTAATTCATAATACAACCTTCTATGTCGTGCCTTCATCTCTATTTTTCTAATTATAAAAAATAGATTTAAGCTCGAATATAACTCGAGTTTTCTTATTTTGTAATGTACAAAACAAAGGAGTGGAAAACCCATTAGAGGATGAAGTTACAAGAAAGGTATTGACGATACATGATGACCGAATGAAGCACTTGGAGAAGATGTTATTCCTAGGTTGATCATTCGATCTTCTCATTGGCTTGAGAAGATCTTAGTATACGGGCCATAACTATGTCACGTTTATGCTTATATGTTGATATATGTCATGTGTGTATGTGATGCATGTTTAGATAATAATTTTATCTTAATTAAGCCAACTCGATATGTCTACCAAAGTTTGGTACTCACTACTACCTTGATCATTTATTGTTGGGTTTGCCAAAGCAAAGTGACACATTTTATCTTGGTAGAATGCGAGTGGACAATTGTGATATCCCACTATCAAACTTTGGATTAGACTTAACTAAGTTACCTCAATTGGATTAAGAACTTAGAGGCATATCCCAAAAGTTGAGAAAGTTAGGTTAAAGAACAATTATACTAAGTCTTGGGCGATTAGTTAAAGCTAACTCAAGATAATGTATAATGTGGATTTTGACCTTTTATTCACAAGAGTTGCATAAGATGTAATTGACATGTTGCCTACCTAATTATACTAAGTCTTAGACGATTAGCCAAAGCTAACTCAAGATGAGGTATAATGAGGATCTTGTCCCACATGAATCTTGTCACTATTGATTTTGAAGATAGTAGTGTAGGTAACCTATGGTTACCTACATCCATGACTAGCCTCTACCAAAACTCTACGATTCAGTGGGAGCATTATTTAATTAAAGACCTAATTAAATGATTTAGATATGATACTCATTTATGCATTTTAATGTTGTAGATCACTATGTTGTCAAATACGTCGAATACTCTTTCTCTGCGATCTATCGTTGAGAAGGACAAGTTCAACAGAGTAAATTTTTTGAACTGGTAAAGAAACTTGAGGATCATCCTCAAGCAAGAACGCAAACTTGAGGATCATCCTCAAGCACCCGCCACTACTGCTACTTGTGCGGAAAAAGATACTTAAAAGAAGCATCAGGATGATGCACTGGATGTATCATGTCTTATGTTTGCTACCATGAACTCTGAGCTTCAGAAGCAACATAAGAACATGGATGCTCATGATATAGTTAAGCACCTGAAGCAACTGTATCAAGGGTAAGCTAGACACGAGCGATTTGAGGTGTCTAAGGCCCTATTTGCATGCAAGATGCAACAGGAAACTCTTATAGGAACTCACATTCTCAAAATGATTGGGTATGTAGAGAACCTCAAAAGACTAGGATTTTCACTGAGCCAAGAATTAGCCACTAACTTTATCCTTCAATCGTTACCAGAAGGATATAGTCAATTTATCATGAACTATAACATGAATGAAATTGACAAGTCATTGCCTGAGATGCTTAGCATGTTAAGGACTACTGAGCCTAATCTCTAAAAGACTAAGTCTGGTACCGTGCTGATAGTACAGAAAGGCAAAGGCAAATGAAAGCCCAAATTAAAGGTAAGGGTAAGACCCAAGCCAAGGGCAAGGCAAATTCTTCTGCATTGAACCCCAAAGGCGGGGTGGCTAAGGAAGGAACCTACTTCCATTGTGGTGAGGTCGAAAATTGGAAGAGGAACTGCAAGCTTTACCTGGAGGAAGTCAAGAAGAAAAGAAGCGAGACTTCTGCTTTAGGTATATATGTTATAGAACTCAATCTATCTATTTCTTCATCATGGGTATTAGATACTGATTACATGTCTCACATTTGTACCAATGTGCAGGGCCTATGAAGAACTAAAGCATTGATAAAGGGCAAAGTGAACCTATGAGTAGGCAATAGCGTAAGAGTTGCTAGCATAACAGTAGGAACATATTTCTTATCTTTGCCCATTGGGTTGTCTTAGAACTAAAAGAGTGTTATTTTATATCTGCATTAACTAAGAACATAATTTCTGTATCTTGTTTAGACAAAAAAGAGTTTTCATTTATCAGAAAGGACAAATGTTGTTCTATAATGTTAAATGATATGTTATATTGTAATGCACCTCTGATGAGTGGACTTTATGTTCTAGACTTATAAAACTCAATCTATAATATAAATATCAAATGATTCAAACTGAATAATTTAAATGAGAGGTGCATATCTTAGCTCCATAAAAATGAACTTCTAGACTCATTTGATTTTGAATCATTTGAGGCATGTGAATCTTGTCTTCTAGGCAAGATGACCAAGATTCCTTTTAGTGGACACGGCGAAAGAGCTACTGACTTGTTAGGACTCATACATACTGATGTATGTGACCCTTTCAATATAGCAGCTAGAGGAGACTATCAGTAATTTATTACTTTTAATGATGATATCAGTAGATACGGCTATGTGTATCTCATAAAACACAAATCGAAATACTTTAAAAAGTTTAAAGAATTCAAAAGTGAAGTACAAAATCAACTGGGCAAGAGTATTAAGATATTTTAATCAGATCGAGGTGGTGAATATCTTATCCAAGAGTTTCGTGACCATCTAGCTGAGTGTGCGATCATGTCTCAACTCACTTCACCTTGAATACCACAGTGGAATGGTGTATCCAAGAGGAGAAATCATACTCTATTGGATATGGTACGATCTATGATGAGTCAGACAAATCTTCCTACTTTCTTCTAGGGATTCGCTCTAGAGACGGCTATTGAGTTCCATCAAAAGCTGTCATAAAGACACCATATACGATATGGACTAGGAAGAGTCCCAAGATATCCTTTATGAAGATTTGGGATTGTGAGACTTACGTTCAACATCAAGTCTCAGATAAGTTAGGTCCCAAATCAAATAAGTGCTATTTTATAGGATATACTAAGGAAATAAAGGGATATTACTTCTACAATCCCATACAAGATAAAGTGTTTATCGCTAGAAATGATATTTTTCTAGAAAGAGAGTTTATTTCTAGAAGAATCAGTGGGAGTAAAATCCATCTTGAAAAAGTTTAAGATATAGAAAATAGCACAGAGGCCTCGATGAAAATTGAACAGACACCACAAAGTGTTATGAATCATGAGTTTATTTTGTTGCATAAGAAATTGTGGAGCAATAACCTGTTTAAGTAGACCAACCTCTTCACAGGTCTGATAGGATACGTTGTCAGCTTGAGAGATATTCATTTCTCTTGTCTGACCATGATGATGTTATGTTTGTTGAGTTGAACGAGCCTACATCCTATCAGAAAGTTATGATGAACCCAGATTCTAAGAAATGGCTAGAGGCCATCAGGTCCAAAATGGAATCTATGTATACTAACCAAATATGAACTTTAGTTGATCCACCTGAGGGCATCAAATCCATTGGGTGTAATTGGGTCTTTTAGAGAAAGACTTATATGAATGGTCTTATGTATACTTATAAAGGGTGATTGATAGCTAAAGGCTTCAAGCAAATTTATGGTATTGACTATGATGAAACTTTTTCACCAGTTGTCATGCTTAAGTCTATTTGGATTATGCTTGCTATTGTAGCTTACTATGATTATGAGATCTGACAGATGGATGTCAAAATCATGTTTCTGAATGGAAACCTACTCGAGGATATATACATGACATAACATGAAGGTTTTGTAGATCCAAAGAATGCTAAAAAGGTATGTAAGTTGCAAAAGTCCATTTATGGGCTAAAGTAAGCTTCTCAAAGATGGAATCTTCAATTCGATGATGTGATCAAAGAGTTTGATTTCATCAAGAATGAAGATGAACCTTGTGTCTACAAGAGGGTTAGTAGGAGCATAGTTATCTTCTTGATCTTATATGTAGATGACGTACTCCTCATTGAAAATGATATCTCTTCACTTTAGTCTGTAAAGACATGGTTGGGAAATTATTTCTCAATAAAGGACTTAGGTGAAGCAGCTTATATTCTAGGCATCAAGATCTATAGAGATAGATCTCAGATATTGCTTGGCCTAAGTCAGAGTACATACATTGACAAGGTATTACATTATTTTGCCATAAAAAAATTCAAAAAGGGATTTCTACCGATGTCACATGGTGTGTCTTTCGAAGACTCAATGCCCCTCTTCTAAGGAGGAGAGAGACCGCATGGATCAGATCCCTTATGCATCTACTATAGGGTCTATCATGTACGTCATGCTATGTACTCGCCCTGATATCTTGTATGCGTTGAGCATGACGAGAAGATACTAGTCAGATCTAGGTGAAAGTCACTAAACAACTATTAAAAATATTCTTAAGTACTTGCGAAGGACAAAAGAATATTTTATGATATTTGAAGGCGATGAAGAGCTAACTGTAAAGGATTATAGTGATGCAAGCTTCTAAACTGATAAGGATGATTCCAGATCGCAATCAAGGTATGTATTTTATTTGAATGGTGGTACTGTGAGCTAGAAGAGTTCGAAGCAAGATATAGTTGCAGTACTACAACAAAAGCCGAGTGTATTGCTACATCTGATGCAGCAAGGAGGTTGTTTGGATCCGAAAGTCATTACAGAGCTTGGGATGGTTCCTAGCATAGCGGACCCAATAGACCTCTATGTTAACAACGATAGGGTTATTGCACTGGTTAAGGAACCTCGCTCTCATTAGCATTCCAAACACATACTACAACGCTTCCATCTCATTCGAGAGATCATCGATAGAGGAGATGTGAGGATATGTAGAGTACCGACTGATGCTAACAACTCAGATCCTTTGACCAATACCTTGGCATAGAGGAAGCATAATGGTCATCTTAGGTCACTGGGTATTAGATACTACAGTGATTGACACTAGTACTAGTGGAAGATTGTTAGTAGTAGCCCTAAAACCAATTATATGATGATTAACTAGGGACTTTTATATCATATTCTATTGTTAATAAATGTAAAGTTTGATTATATTTACTTCATGTTTATACCAAATGACTAAATATAATAATATCCTTGAATAGTAGGTTCTATCTACATCATATCAACTAGTTGAATTGATGGTGAGATAATGTAGAGAATACTACTCTTAACTATTCCTAGTCAAGCATTAATATTCAAGGATAATATTAATGCATTGAGACTAGCATGTAGGTCAATTGATGACTTGATCTCATAAGTCATAGATATGTGATATCACATTAATACATGGGTATATATTAGAGAATATATATAGAATTGACCCATCATGAGAAAGTTTCGTAGATCGTTATATGAGTGTCATAAACTTTCTTATGTAACTATTAATATGAATAGTCCTTAGATTTAAAGTCACTATGGTTCCCTACATAAGGAGTTGTGTACTATGGTATCGTTAAATGTCACCTATAATAGGGTGGACTATTCTCTCCCATATGACGGAAGTGATATCTATGGACCCCTTAATCGAGTATGACTACTAAATGCATGATCATGCTCAAATGAGTTAATATAAGATATTGAACTCATTTACTTGTGTGAATCTATTTGGGGATTAAGAAACACAAAGTTTGATATCGAGGATGACATAGTCTATGCCTCATTGATCAATCTAGATATTGAGGATAGAAGGACATCATCATACATTATAGTAGTTACAGAAAGGTTAGGTCAGATTTTAACTTTCTCATCACTTTGGTAGCAATGATGCATTGCTAGATGTCGCTCATTGCTTATGTGTCTAAAGAAGTTTAGATTCATTACCAATGTTACAAGAACCTATTGGGTCATACACAAAAGACATGATACTTCGAAGATTGATTGATTTTAGTTTGACTAAAATATGATCCAAATTAAATTAATTGAGTTAGACTGAAGTGAATTTAATTAGATTATGAGATTGAGTCTAATTTGAGTTAGACTCATTTACATTAGACTCAACTAAATTTGAATGAGATATTGATTCATTAAAATATTTAATGAATTAATAATAGAGGAAGACTAAGGGTTTTTCTCTTCATTGGATGAAGAAAAGATAAAGAGCTAACATGAGAAATATAATATGTGCTCTATTTGAGTTTTAATTGGCTTTAATGTGGGGAAGCTAAAGAGGCAAAAATCTTTCATATTCATGAGATGAATATAAAAGGTTTTTCTTCCATTTTTAAAAGGTGCACAAAATATTTTGAGCTATCTTCTCCCTCTTGGCCGAACACCCCTTTTCTTCTTCCTCCTTATTTTGGTTGAATCTCCTTGTGTGGCTAGCACCACAAAGGCAATTTTTCTTCAAATATTGAGATCGTGTTCATGCGGATATGCATACAGGCATGGACACTTGAATGTGCAAGAGATCCGACGAACCAAGGATGAGCGGGATAAGTGAAGGACATGCTTCAAATGTATAGATCTATTAGATAGATAAATCAAACTTTGTACGAGTTTTTTTTTTTGCATTGATCGCTCTTTGGGATCCTATTTCTGTTGTGAATTTTATTGTTTATTGCATAGGATTCCCTATAGAAACAAATGGAGATATTTTTCAAAATTAATTTTGATATGATGCTAATAATAAAAATAGTTTTAGGATACCTAGGGATGTCAAAGGAAACGAATTGGGAGAAAATTAAATAGATGAACAAAATAACAAAGGGAAGAGTATACGATAGATAACAAGATAGAGCATCATCTCTTGAGCGTATTTCCAATACTTAAGATTAATGGGTTTGGAAGCTGTGAATCTACTACGGAGCTATGGGTAAAACTGATAGAACTTCATTAAGAAATTATTGGTGCAATCGACCTCTGATTAAGGTTGATCAGGTTGGCTAAGCTCAAGTTAACTCAAGTTGAGTTTCTATGTTTAATCAATATATTAGTAGATTGAGTGAGGCGTCAAGTATATCAAAGTTGATCAGATACTTAACAGCCAATCAATAGATTAGTTGGTTGAGCGAAGAGTTAAGTAGGTCAAGGTTGACTAGACACTTGACTATGGAGAAATCCAAGTAAGCTACGGTTGATCAGACACTTGACAGTCAGAAGTCTAATAGGAAGTTAGCATGAAGAAAGTCCAAGTGGGACATGGAAGATCAGCCATTTGGCAGTCAGAAGTCCAATTAAGAAATAGCAAGAGAAAAGTCCAAGTGAGTCACGATTGATCGAATACTTGATGATCCTTTGGATCACGGTTGACTGATACTTTGTAATCGAAAGCCTAAGTGGGTCACGATTGATCGGACACTTGGCATGAGAAGTGAAGTCCAAGTGGGTCATGGAGAATCGGACATTTGGCATGAGAAGGAAAGTCTAAGTGGATCATGGAGGACCAGACACTTGACATAAGAAGCAAAGTCCAAGTGGATTATGAGGGACCAGAACCTTAATAATGAGGGAAGACCTTGTTGGGATAGTCCCGGTGCAATGCGCGTGTTTACACGTTTCGAAAACGTACACAATGGAAATAAACAAATAATTACAACTAATTATTAAACAACACACACATGCATAAGTAGGAAATAATAAGTACAAGACATGACAAGAAATTAAAATTTTACAGAATAATAAATTATTCTACGCGTACTTTTCTGATAACGGTTGAGCGGTGTTGATATCAATCGAGCGGTCCTCGTCTGAATCCCGCTTCTACTGGTGATCCATGTCAAACTTCCGTCTGGATGGCTTCGGAAGCCACGAGTCACGTCATCATCTTCGGTACTAGCCGATGAACAATGACGATCAAATCGAGAGAAGCCTTATTCCGGAAACCACGCAACAACATTTGTCACGATCGTTCTGGGGCTTTCTAACTATCATCGAGAATCGTATTCTCGATATAGTTTCGATGGTTAACTATTGACCACCAATTTAGGACAAACAATCGAAAAAACCTTTTCCGATAATGATGGAACAACTCTCTGGAATCTTCATAAGCTTCCGGTTGTTAACTCTAACATTGACACGAGACTTCTCTAGTAGCGAAACAATTTCCAATAATAGAGAACCTTCCGGTGTTCAATGGTAGCAATCAACACAAAACTCTGGCCAATATAATCCGACAACAATTTGATGGTCATTTCTATAAACGATTTCACAAATCGCTCGCGGAGAAAAGAACACAAATCAAGTCTCTGTCCTTCACCCACATAGCCGATACAAAAATGGCAAAGCTTCTTCTCCGGCGAACATCATCAAGGTTAGCATCCATCTCCAGCGGCATCCTCTCCTGTAGCAACCTTCCTCCGGCGGTGGCTCCGGCAGCGGATAGCAAGTAGAGACAGCATGGTCTATTTTCTTGTGATCGGCTCCAAGCAAGGGAAAAAGGAATACTGTGATCGGGCAAGAAGAACATAGCTTCCATGCAACCAACAGGTCTCCACTTCCACGATCGGAGACGACGAGCTGGTCGTCGGCGCTGACAAATGATTGCGAGAGGAATCCGGCGACTTCTTTCCCACGCAGTCGACGATGATTGCGCGAAAGGGTGCTCGGCTGAAGCATGGGTCGCCGCTCGATCAGGAGGAAGAACCCCATGCGAAGGAGGCGGCTAGGGCTTCCATATTGTTGCTCCTTGCACTCGCGTAGACGGAGGAAGAGGCTAGGTCTCGCTGCTCTCCCGTGACCAGGCGGCGACCCACGCGAGAGGAGGAAGAAGATGCGCACGCCAGGGCAAATCGCGAACTTGCTTTTTTGTTCCTCCAATTTTAGGGTTTTTCCCTAGATTGCACGGCTGCCAATGAACCAAAAGAGAGAAAATAGTGAGCGGCCCAAACCAAAGAAAACCAGGTTGAACCGAACCGGGCTTTTAGAGTTACTGTTGCAAACCGATTTAATTCTGACTTGTTTGGTTCACAAACCAAACGATCTTCGATTTGACTCAAACCAGTTTTATTCATTTCGTCTTCACAAGACGAAGCTCCTCATCTCTTCCATTTTACCGAAACATCTTCCATTATTAACCAAACCAAGTTGGTTCAAAACTGAATCATTTGGTTCACTAACCAAACGACCTCTGATTTGAACGAAATCAATTTCGTTCACTTCATCTTCGTAAGACGAATTCCATCATATTGTCCATTGTCTGGTCCAACTAGATTTTATTTTTCTCATTCTGAGAATTTAATTCTCAAACTCGTTTTAAGTCCTTCGGAGAACTTGTAGTGTGTGTGACCCAATAGGTTTCCGATTATGTTGATCGTCCGTAATTAATCATTAATTACGAAACGATCATGAGTGACACCTATTAGTATATCATGATCCCCAATTGATCAGAAAATCAACGATTGATTCCAAAACATCTTCTAAACCCTTCAGAAGCTTCAATGAATCGTGCCTCATTCCTTTCACCGTCTTATACCCACTTAGTTCAGGACATGGTCTATGTGTCTGTCCCCACTAGGCTGACTACGTCACGCCTAGCCCAAGCTGCTTTCTTGTCCTGTGGATTCAAGTTACTTGTACACGCATCCAAGAGTATCGTACTCTTGACATGTAATACTTTGGCCAAAGACTTTTAGTAATAATCCTGACAAGCGGCCATAAGGTATACGTCTCCTTTTTTTCAAAGGGGTGGTGAATCCTCTGTGGGCTATTCAAACACCTTCAGGCACTTCGACTTATGCCCAATCATCTAGAGTCCACACCTCCTCGGAGATGCTTATTTAAGATGTCAAAGTATAAGCCTCCGTGACCAAGGTGACTTGAATACCACAAGTCAAAGGAAACTCGCACTTAAGCTGCACTGAGATCTTCATTGACATATATATATCGAACCATATGAAGTCTCACGGCAGGTCACTCCAATGAACTGGTTACCTTTAACGAGCATCCACATTTAACTCTTAACATCTAATGTCTCAAGTAGTGAGATCAACTGCTTGGCTAACCAAGGAGTTCAAAACGTACTAGTCTCGACAGAATCAATGACATCCGTACTCATCAATTCCTCAACTAGGAATAATTCCAATACATTCATAATTACACGTGTAAAAATACTCACTAGTTGTGATCAAATCACAAATTCTCTCACGTTATGAATCGTATTGCGAACATTCAGTATTCGAGTTTAAGATTCACTTAAACACATACGGAATGTGCACTCAAATAGTGAATTACTATTTATCCAATAAATAGTATAACCGTAAGACGATTGTCTTAGGACACCTCTCAAATCTAACAGACTTAATAGGTCATGGTTGATCAGATGTTAGACATAAGATGAGAAATCCAAATAGATTAAGGAAGACTAGATGTTTGATAACGGCGAAGTCTCAACAGGTCAAGGTTGACTAGACAATGAAAAGTCCTGCTAGATTATGGTCAACCAGATACAAGGTAAGATAAGATTTCAACTTTGGAAAGGTTGAAACAAATGTAGCAATTAATTAATAGAAAGTAGCAATCGATTATTGAACATTAAACCCTTAATTCAAGGTTTGAGAGAGTAACTAGTCAACTACCAATCGATTGATAGAACCTAACAATTGAACGCTGACACTGTAGCAGTAAATAGAGAAGTTAGAACTCAATTGCGAAGTTCAATTGGTCGACTACCAATCTATTTCTAGCACTATAGCAACGAATAGAGAGTTTATAACTCAATTATATAGGGTTCAACTGGTCAGCTACAATCGATTGCTAGAACCCAACAATTGATTATTGGCATTGTAGTAACATACAATAGGTTCTGTAATCTATTGATTGATGGAGTTTCACTCTAACAGAAGGCATATTCAAGGTTACCAATCGATTACTATGGATTAGCAATCGATTGATAGGCACAACAATCAATTAGTGGTGAGTAACAATCAACTAATGCTGAGGTAAATGAGCTATTAAATTGATAGGTTAGAGCAACGGTCAAAATCATAGTGTAGCAATTGACTACCAAAGGCTAGCAATCTATTGCTAGGCAAAAAATTAATCCGACAACAACAAAGAGGATTTCATGGAGATTTGAAGGCATCGATTCTTAGGGGTTTGAGAATGAAGTGTTGTATTTTTCGGACCAACAAGAGACGATTTCAAATAACAAGAAAGAGTCCAAAGTGAGATTCGTGTAAAGTTATTTGCTTTCATTCATGTATATTTGTATTTGGTATTCTTGTTGTATTATTGTAAAAATAAATTGTAAGAGGTTTCTCTGTTTTCGAAAGGTGTCTGAGAAGAAGAAGAATAGTGGTGATAGTTTTCTAGGCTGTGGGCATAGCCGACTTGGGAGATTGTGAACTAAGTAAAATTAATTGTGTTTGCATTGTGCTATGAGTTGCTTCAAGTTTTTGTTGCGCAACTGCTTCAGCGCAAGAAGAGCTATTTACCCTCCTATAGCTCACACCAGTCCCAATAGAAAATATTTTGAAGGTCTAAATCACAAGTCTCAAGTTGAAGAAAGATGAGAAACTTGCAAGTTTGAATGCAAGTCTTAAGGAACTCATTGGAGGTTTGTCAAGCATTGGTGAGATTATGTCGAATATGGACATTTTTCGGATGACCTAAATGCTTTTTCAAGAACACTACAATGGGTTTCCATGGCTGACTCATATTATGTATTAAAAAACCTTGAGGTATATAGTTTAGATGAGTTTTCTCAACAATGGAATTGCATAAAACATGACTTGCAAGAACATTCAAAAATCGAAGTCATGTAAGAGGGGATGTGACGTTTGAAGTAAGAAAGAAAAAGGATCCCATACCCATGAGAGTCTTCATCTAAATCCTCTTCCTCCATGGATAGGGATGAAGAGGCCTACATGGTAAGAAAAATACGTAAAACTTTTAAAATTTTGAATCTTAGCAAGAATGATGTGAAGAAAATGCTAAGAAAAAAAAAAGAAAAATGAAGTTCTTTAATTGCCATGAGGAAGGACATATAAGCCGCCAATGTCTTTGTTGAAGAAAAAGGAAGAAAAAAAGAAGAAGGATGAATTGGAAGGAAAGAAGCCAAAGAAGATAAATTTAAAATCTACTTAGGATGATCTATCATCATCAAAAGAGGAAGGGATGGTGTATGGACCAACTTGGCTCTTATGACGCTCAATGATGGTGTCACAACCTCATCCGAGAAAGATGAAACCTCAAGTGAAGAGAGTTCAAATGAAAAGAGCTCAAGTGAAGGAGAACTTATTCATCCGACGACAAATGGTAAGTGAGGTGAAAGCTCTACCCCGTAAAGATTTACTTAATGCAATTTTTAGTCTAACTTGACCTTTATGAAAGGCTAAAAGAAGAAATATCCACCTAAGG
>JAOBBC010268880.1:0-14203 GCA_025388495.1 Curcuma longa | reverse complement strand
TAGTGTAATTCTATAGTCAAGACAGACTAAGACCAAATTACACTACAACCACTCCAATGGTTTGTCCAATCCATCTTGGTTGTGAATACTGTTTATAATCTATAAGGAACTGATAACATGGTCTTTTGTGTGTGACTCCGCACACCATATTTATCTACAATATAGATTAAATGGACACTTGTATAAAAACTAAATACAAATTTTGACCAAATATGATTCTTATTTCAGAATGTTTATTTACATAGCTAGGATTCTGGTATACATCCCAACAGTTGAGACGTCGTTGGACTCTTCTTTGAAGAAAACTATGTACAATACTTCCCTAAGTGGGAAGTTAAAGTGGAAGTTAACCTCAGTGGCGAATTTGACGGTCCTCGAGGACCAGATAAAGGGGCCTTCTCACCCGGCAAAGTCCGTTGCCCCAGCAGAAGCTGGCGAAGGAGCGCCGACAAAGAAGAAATTGGCTACCCGCTCATCTCTGGCAGCACTATGGAGGTAGCTCCTAAGGCGACCCAGCATTGGCTTGTAGAACCTCGACTCCGACGGCACTATTGAGGTCGCTCCTAAGGAGACCCAACGTTGGCTTGTAGAATCCTGACCCTCGAGAAAGCATGTTCGAGAGGTGAGGGTCTCCCCTTTGGTAGGTAGGGATTCCCAGGGCAGGTCGACCGAGAGGTTGGCGGCCAGGGACGTGCCATCTCTGCGATCCGGGACTGATGCCGAAGCCCCTCGACGGAGGCGGCTAATTTATCCATCTAGTGATGATGGCGAAGCTGCCCCATGGGTGGATAAGAGCAAAAGGGTGGTTGTGGTTGCAGAAGCAGAAGAGATCGTGGCTTCCTCCTCGAGTTAAGATCCGGAGACCACCAACACCGAGCACCCTACCTTGTTACTCACCCAACCCATTGAGGAGCAACTTCACCAACTCCGAGCTGCTACGAGATTATGAGCAGAATACCCTCCCGCACTTGGGGTTCCTGATGATGAGTGATCACCTAATGTGGATACTCAAGCGGGGTGCAATGGAGGTGCAAGCACTCCATCAGAATTTGCGATCGTTGCTCAAGGAATACGACAAGCTAGAGGGGTAACTGGAGGCCCGACAGAAGGAGACGGCTCCCCAAGAGCTGTAGAAACTACAGAGGGAGCTAGAGGAAGCACGCCGCGAGGCTATTAAGTGGTGCGAGCGAGATTTGGCCAACTCCGACCGCGCGCAGAAGCTAGAACGAGACTTAGCAAGCGCGAGAGCCCACAACCTTACTCCAGAGGAACTGATTCAGAGGGCAAAACTGCCGAGAGTAACATGAGGGAGCTGGAAGAGGCCCTCCAGCAGAGCCAATAGGAATGTGCTACTGAGGCAGAGGAGTTGGTGGCTGTGCGGGCACAGCTTTAGCGAGTGACGGAGGAGCTCTAAGCCCTGTTGATGACCAATGACGGGCTGAAAGCTCAACGACCTAGGACCGCCGAGGGAGAAACCCGGAGCCCACCCGATTCGTCAAAGGTGCCCTGGGAGTGTAAAGCCGAGGAAGAGTGCCGCCTATAGGAGCACCGAGAAGCCTTCTTTAAGTCGACTGAATGCTTCAAGGCGTTGTCCACAAGGAGCAGCAGCATGCTGCGGTATGGCTTTGCGGGCGCCCTTCGACAGTGCGTGGAGGCCGGACTGATCTTTCAAGACTCTGATCTTAGCTTCTTGGACCTGTAGTGGGTGTGGGACGAGCTACCCCCTTCCAGAAAAGCTGACTGAGCGGGCGGCAGATATCTCTTCTTTCTTGTTTCTGCGGTTGTGTTTTTTTGTGTAAGGGAATATGTTATCTGTAAGGGGCTATGCCCCAAAGTTATAAACTTGAGTGAACCATGTTCTGATCAAATGAGTCTCGCATTCTGTCCCGGAATTAAGGTCCTGACAGAGAGGACTTAAGCAGAGTGGTAAAGTAGAGTGACGTAGTGAGAAGACTCTTAGGGCCGAGATGGTCGGTAGCCGGGCCGAGTCAACCGAGACTGTAATGTCGAGAGTAAATGATTAGGACTGAGGTATCCGAGATGAAAGTAGTTGAGACACTTCAGGTCTTATACTGGCCAAGTTATTATGGTATGGGGAGCCCAACCAAGGACAAGAATAAGGGTTGAGCCAAGACTAAGGTATGACTATAGGCGATGGCAGTGTCTGCGTTGTTTAGGCAGATAGGATGCCCATGGAGTCGGGCTGACTACCCTCGTCAGATTAGCCCAGCTAGCGATCTTCCATCGACTCTCATCCTTTTAAAAGGCTTGGTCTGATGGATTAGGTGAAAGGAATCCTCACTGATACGGCCTGGCCAGTCTTGATGGGTCGGCCCAAATGTTGACCTCGCAAATGCTGTCCCTTATGCTTTACCCTAGCCTGGTCTAGCAGAGTGGGTTGAGTGCTCTGGTTCGACCATGTCCTAGCTAGCACCCGTTGAACAGATAAAGGCGAAATGGTGGGACTTCTCAAACGTGGACACATGGTGTTGTATTACTAGAGAGAAAAGATACACGCCCATACTGTTATAGGAGTCGTATCACATCTAACGGCTGGAGAACCTACACAGTTTCTCTATTTACAGCAGCGAAGGAACCTCCCAGGCAAATCGCCATGTCCTTCATATCCCGTACCTGTTGAGCCTTTATGGTGTCGATTTGGTGACCTTTGATCTAGTAGTTGATGGGAGAAGACACAATCCGACAGCTCACAATCTTGCCCTATGGTGGTATATTAGGTGAACCAGGGCATACGGGTTACTATTCTGAGCTTTCTATTTTTTTTCTACTTTCCTCACCTCCATCTCCGTCAATGCTTTCGCTAAGAGAGGATGTATAACACGACAATGAGCAAGAAGTTGAAATGGGATTTGTCTTCCACGGCGGACCTTTTCGTGCCGGGAGAGGCTTCTAGCAAGGTTCCAGAAGGGGCCATTGGAAAGGAAACTGGGACAGTGAATACGCCGACCGTGATTGCGGAAATGAGCACCCTACCGGGGAGATCAACTCCTACCCCGCCGTAGTCGAGGTCCTAGAAGCTGCTCCCCAAGAGGCACACCAGCCTCCTGCTGAGGCCGAAGGCTCCAGGAATCGTGCTCGCGAGCCGAAGGTCCTCAACTTGAAGGACAATAGTGCAGAGGAGACCGCTCGCAGTGCATCCACCACCCCACTAGACGACACAGAAATGGTTGGATCAAAGTAGAGGAAATCACTCCAATCGGCCAAAGAGGCCATAGGGAACTCCTCCTCAAGGGACAAGGGCAAGGCAGTGCCACCGACCCCTGTTGTTGAGGAGGCTACAACCCTCCCGCAAGGTCAGGTGGTAGCGCTTGCGGGCGCTTCACAACCTCGTCCTCCCTCTGGTCATCCTGTCGGGGAGTCTGAGCGAGGAGAGGGATCCCATGGAGGTGGCATGCCCCGGGTGGAACAACTATGCGCCTATGAGAGGGACGCCCTCCCTTAGTTGGGCTTACTGGATATGGATGACAACCTGCTGTGGTCACTGTGATAGTGCAAGGCAGAAGCCAAAGGACTAAAGCGCTTCGTCAAGCCTATCCTTCAGGAGCATCAGCGCTTGGGGCTGCCGAGTGGCGGAGCTAGAGCAAGAAAAGCTGAAAGCCAACAAGCAAATGGCGCAACACGAGGATGTCAAATGGTCTAAAAGGGTCGTCGTGTACTCTGATAAGGCTCAGAGCCTCGAGCGGGAGCTAGCGGAGGTGAAGTCCGCAGCGGCTTCATCCGGAGAATTACTCCAGAGGGCCGAAGCCGCTGAGAGCCTGGCTGCTAGGGCGGAGGAGGCTCTTTAGGAAAGCCAGCGGGAGTGTATTAGGCAAGATTGGGACTTGGCTGAGGCTCAACGACAACGAGCTGAAGAGAGGCCTGGGTTCTTTCTTTGGCCAATACCGACCTATTGGCAAGGATGAAGGCGGCAGTAGAAGGGGAGCTCAAGGTATCTGCTGAGCTGCAAACGGCAAGGGCTGAGATGTTTAATGCCCTAGAAGGGACCCGTGCTGAGGCGGAGAACGTCAAGGAGTTGCAGGTGTACAAAGATAGAAAAGGAAGGTGCTAGGAAGAACAAAAAGCGTCCTTCCTCAAGTCAAAAGAATTCTTCGACCTGCTATCCTCTCAGAGCATCATGATGTTGAAGCAGGGGTTCAAAAGGACTCTACGACAATGCCTCGAGGCCAAGTTAATCTCTAGGGATTCTGACCTCTCCTTCGTAAACCTGAAGTGGGTGTGGGACTCACTGCCCCCTCAGAGAAGGCTAACTAATGACAGAAGGACCCCTTGCTGTGACTTCCTTAGATGTTTTTTTCGGCATGTACCAGACTGTCATTAAAAAAATAGCACATTTTTTCTTTTGTATCCTTCTTTGTGATGGTATGATGGGGGTGCCATGCCGTGGGCAAGTGAGGTCGAGAGAGCGACTGAGACAATCACAAGGGAATCAAGCCTTTAGCGGGTGGGGCTGAGAGGGCTACTGAGACAATTTAAAGAAGACCAGGCCATCGGCGAGTGAGGCCAAGAGGGCTGCCAAGATGATTTTGAGAAGACCAAGTCATCGATGAGCGGGGCTGAGCGGGCTGTCAAGATGATTTCAAGAAGACCAAGTTATCAGCAAGTGGAGTCGAGAGGGCTGCCGAGATGATTTCAAGAAGACCAAGCCATCGGCGAGTGGGGCCGAGAGGGCTGTTGAGATGATTTCAAGAAGACCAAGCTATCAGCGAGTGGGGTCGAGAAGGCTACCGAGATAATTTTGACAAAGCCAAACCGTTGAAGAGCGAAGTTGAGAGGGTTGCCGAGATGATTTCAAGAAGATCAAGCCATCGACGAGTGGGGCCGAGAGGACTATCGAGGCGATTTTAAGAAGACCAAGTCATTGGCGAGTGCGACCGAGAAGGCTGCCGAGATGATTTTGAGAAAGCCAAGCCATCGACGAGCGAGACCGATAGCGTTGCCGAGATGATTTCAAGAAGACCAAACCATCGGCAAGTGGGGCCGAGAGGGTTGTCGGGATGATTTTGAGAAAGTCAAGCTAAGCCGCCGACGGGTGGGGCCAAGAGGGTTGTCGAGACGATTTTAAGAAGACCAAGTCATCGACAAGTGAGGTCTGGAAGGCTATCGAGACGATTTCAAGAAGACCAAGCCATCAGCGAGTGGGGTCAAGAGGGCTGTTGAGATGATTTTAAGAAGACTAAGCCATCGATGAGTGGGACCGAGAGGGCTGTCGAGATGATTTTGAGAAAGTCAAGCCGTTGGCGAGCGGGGCCAAGAGGGCTGCCAAGGTGAAAGAATGGAGGAAAGTGGTCGTCTCGTTATCTTGCAAAAGAATACTTACAAAATAGGCGTTAGCTCAATCAAAAGGAAAGATAATAGTGTCGACATTAGCTACGATAAGGCCATAGATGAACGGCGTTCCATGGGCACTTGAGCTCCACTCTGTGCTGGTCGGTGAGGTAATAAGATCCCCCATTGAGTCGCTGGATTATGCGATAAGATCCTTCCCAGCGAGGCTTCAACTTGCCGATGCCCTCCAAGGGTTTGAGCATTTCCCACATGACATCTCCTACCTGAAAGGTGCGAGGTATGACCTTCTTATTGTACACTTGGCTCATGCGTTGCCTGTTTGCCCTAAGTCACATGTCCGCTATGTCTCAGGCCTCACTTATGAGATCCAGGTCCAAGAGTCGTTTATCGACATTTCTTTTCCCATCTTTGTAAGTTTGGATTCAAGTGGTTGCGAGGTCAACTTCAATAGGGACCACCGCTTTTCCTCCATAGACCAAATGGAAGGGAGTCATTCCTGTGCCTTCGTGAGGAATGGTATGGTAGGTCCAAAGGATATTGTGCAATTCCTCAACCCAACTACCCTCGACGTAGTCGAGCCAGACCTTCAACCCTCTAACGAGTTCCTGATTAACAACTTTCGTCTGTCCATTACCTTGGGGTAGTAAACAGAGGTAAAGGTATGAAGTATACCGAAGTTTTAACACCATTCACGCAGCCTACAACCTTCGAACTGTCATCCATTATCTGAGATAATTTGTCGAGGAAGACTATCTCTACACACTATGCTACGCCATAGAAATTTAAGGAGAGCATCCTTAGTTATCTTTGCTAAAAGCTCGGCCTCCACCCATTTGAAAAACTAGTCGACGACTACCAAGAAAAACTTCTTCTGATTTAGGCCTGTAGGTAAAGGTCCTACGATATCCATTCTCCATTGATTAAAAAGGCATGATACAGCCAAGGCCTTTAGGAATTCAATTGGACAATGGAGTACGAGTTGATGTCTTTGGCAATTTTGGCAAGTGCTAACGAGGCGAGCAGTGTCAACCTGCAGGGTCAACCAAAAATAACCGACCAAAAGCACTTTCCTGGCCAGCGTCTGTCCTCCGATGTGGTTCCCATAACTGCATTGATGAATCTCCCTCATAACATAGTCTGCATCTTCATCACTCAGGCATTTCAAAAGAGGACGAGAGAAAGTTTCTAGTACAAAATGTCTCTGACTAGAGTGAAACGTTTGGCTCACTGCTTAAAAGTACAAGCGTGTTCTAGATCGGCAAGCACAATTCCATGTTTGATGAACGAAATGAAGGGAGTCTGCCAATCCAATGGGAGTGTAGACGGAGAGGCATGCTCTATATAAGCAATCAACTGGTCCTGGACTATGGGTTCCTCCACTGCCCATGTCTACAAGGCACTAGCCAGCTTGGCTAATTCATCAGCTTTGTGGTTATCTGCTCTAGGTATCTTCACTAGGATGACTTTTTGGAAATCAGCTTTCAATTTGTCAAAGGCCTCCGCATAGCACTAAAGCCTATCACTGCGGATCTTGAAGGTCCCTTAGAGCTGTCGCGAAGCGAGTTGTGAGTTTGAGTGGATGATTACCCTGGTCACTCCCACGTGCTTGGCGGCTTAAAGGCTGGCAAGCAAGGCTTCATACTCAATTTCATTGTTGGAGGTGCCAAAGTGAAGCTTGACGACCAATTGTAATGAGTCGTCCTACAGTGATTGCAAGCACACACCAATGCCACTACTTTTTTTGGTAGTTGAACCATCGACGTAAACCTTCTAGCCTTCCTACTCCACTGGTCTAGCTACCTCGGTCAGGAAGTTGGCTAGGGCTTGCACTTTGATGATGGTTCTCAGTTGGTATTGAATATCGTACTCACTGAGCTCGACAGTCTATTTGATCATCCTTCAAGAGGCTTCAGGGTTAGTCTTCGCCTTGCCCAAAGCACTGTTCATGAGTACTGTGATGGGGTGAGATAAGAAATATGACTGGAGTTGACGAGCCATCAAAATCAAAGTCAGTGCTATCTTTTCCAAAGTAGTGTAGCGCATCTCCACTTTCTTAAGTAGGTGGCTTGAGAAATAGAAGGGGAGTTGAATATTATTGTCCTATCTAACCAACACAGAGCTGAGAGCCTCCTCGGATGCCGACAAGTAAACCCACAGGGGTTCTTGCCCGACAAGTTTGGACAAGATTGGCAGAGTCATCAAGTATGCTTTGAGGTCAATGAAGGCTTTCTCACATTTTTCGTCCCAGGAGAAACGAGCGGCTTTGCGTAGTATTTTGAAAAAGGGGAGGCTTCTTTCGGTAGAATGGGAGATGAAACGTGACAGAGTAGTAATGCATCCAACTAGAATTTGTACTTCTTTGAGACTTCGTGGATAACTCATGTTTTGCAAAGCCTAGATCTTCTCTAGGTTAGCCTTTATACCTTGTTCGATGATATTGTATCCGAGGACCCACTTTTCATGTCGAACATGTATTTGCTTGGATTCAGTTTGAGACCGTGCTGCCGCAGGGTAGAGCATGTCTCGTCGATGTCAACCAAGAGGGTCTCGGCTCACGCAGACTTAATCAAGATGTCGTCCACATATACTTCGACATTGCACCCAATTTGATGTCTAAAGACTCAATCCATGAGTTGTTGATAGGTGGCACCAACATTCTTGAGTCTAAAAGGCATAACTTTATAACAAAAAGTCCTGTCAAAGGTGATGAAGCTAACCTTTCTTGATCTTTGATGGCCAGAGGGATTTGGTGGTAACCCTCGTAAGTGTCGAGCATGCAGATGAGTTCACAGTCAGCTGTAGAGTCAATCAACTGATCAATCCGAGGCAGGGGATAACAATCCTTGGGACAAGCCTTATTGAGGTCTCTGAAGTCAATGTAGACTCTTCATTTGTCTCCTGATTTAGGGACAAGAACAATGTTGGCCAGCCAGGAGGAAAATTGCACTTCTCGGATGTGTCTGACCTCCCACAACTTGGTCACTTCTTTGCGGATGACTCGATCTTGCACCGACGTGAAACTCCGCTTCTTCTACCGCACTGGTCAAGATCTTGGGAGGATGTTGAGAAAGTGCTCCATGAGGCTCGAAGATATTCCCATGACTTCTTAAGGTGACCAGACAAAGACATCATTATTTTAAATGAGGTAAGTGATCAGTGACTCCTTAAGCTCGGCCAAGTCTGACGTGATCTGTGTGACTGATCGAGGCAACCTGGTACGATTTGCACTCCCTCCTTCTTGCAGGCTGCCAGTGAGGGGGGCACTTCATGAAGAGGTTGCACTTCTCCTTGTTGGGTAGTCCGTGCTTTTATAAGGCTAGATTGGACCACACCCACATAGCATCGACGGACGATGCCTTGGTCTCCACTGACCATCCCAACTTGGTCAGTGATAGGGAACTTGATTTTCTAGTAGAAAGTGGGCACTACGGCTCGGAAAGAGCTAAGAGTCAGTCTCCCCAATATGATATTGTATGAGGAGGGAGCGCCCACTATTGCAAAGACAACACTTCGGGTGCACCGTAGAGGTTCCTCCTCTAAAGACAGGGGTAGGATGATCTGCCCTAGTGGTTGTACCTATGTCCCAAGAATCCGAACAGGGTGGTGGACATGGGTCGCAGTCCATATCAATCAATTTGCATCTAATCAAAAGCATCCTTGTATAGCATGTTGACCGAGCTGTCAGTGTACACAAAGACCCGGACCATGTTATAATTGGCAATAGTGGCCTGGATTACTAAGGCGTCGTCATGAGGATTGGACACTTCTTCCAAATCCTAAGATCCAAAGTGGATGAGAGGGCCTTCCTCTAAGCGCTTGCCGGCTACTATGCCATATGTTTCGAGCCTCCTCCCATAAGCTTTTTGGGCATGGTGGTAATTCCCATCTATGGAAGCGCTAGAGATCATGTTGATATCACCCATATACGCAGCATTGTCTTATCAGTCAGGGTGTACATCTCGTTGTTCAGCTCGAGACTCCCCTTGACACCGATCTCGCCCCTCTCAATCAGCTCGGGCGACATCTTGACGCTGCTCTGGTCAATGTGGTGAAGGACGTCGAGGAGATTCTCGGTCTCTTTGAGGAGCAAGATCAGTTGGATGTGGGTAGCGGCGGTGCAAGAAGTCGTCATGCTTGACATTTGAGATGGGTGTTCACCTAGTAGCGACGAGCACCATCCCTTTATTCTATTGCCGCTCTTTTATGATGCGACTAACTTCTTGAGCCAACTGTCGGTATTACTGAGTGTCATGAGCATAAGATTTGTGATATGTACAGAAATGAATCATTTTATCCTCGAGGTGACTTGGGTCGACTATGAAAAGTGGTACGGATTCTACCGCTTGGACTACACGTCTGCCCTTGTAATTGAGCAACTTAGGTGGAGCGTCATGCTTCGACATAAAGAGAGTAGGCTTCTTGTCAAGGTGAAGAGTCGGGCCAACATCAACCTTCTGGGTCAGCTGGGTCTCATCTAGATGGATGTATTTCGCTATGCGTTCCAGCAACTGCTAGTAGCCGTTTGGCAGCTTCTTCACCAGGGATCTGAAAAAATCACTCTCCATTAGCCCCTGAGTAAAGGCACTGATGAGAATATCTAAAAGAGTAGAAGGCACATTCCAGACGATATGATCGAATCGCTGGAGATATTCATGCAAAGTCTCTTGCAACTTTTATTTTAGAGTAAATAAATTGAGAGATATTTTTTGATAATTTTTACCGCTGACAAACTAGTGTAGAAAAGCGGCTTTGAAATCTTTAAACGAGTGGATAGAAGAAATAGGGAGCTGCTTGATCCATCTCTGCGCAAAGCCAGACAAGTTGTTTAAGAAAATCTAGCATTTTACACCATTGGTATACCGGTGCAACAATGAAGCGTTCTCAAAATGACATAGATGGTGCTCTGAGTCCGTGGCTCCAGTGTATTCGCTGATTTGTAGCTTCCTGAAGTGCGGAGGCAACTCTTGCTCTAGGACTTCCTTAGAGAAAGAAGTGTCTTCAACTTCTTCTTCCAGGGGGGCAGGGGCTTTCCCCTTCCGGTTATGTAGTGGTGCTTCTTTTGTCCACGGAGTCGCAGTTATCGACAGTTCTTCTGGTGTTCACCATCACGATGTCTTAGCACAATTTTTTCACAAACAACATCAATTTATTCTGGCTAGATACCGCGGATGGTCAAGCCACCAGTCAATGAACAGTCTGACACAGGTGCCCTTCGAGTTAGGCAAGGGAGTGGGAGCTGATCTGAACCTAAAATACACTTTAGAGAGGAGGTTAGACTGGTGCCGGAGAGTCCCGGCAAGTCACTTCAACGCTCAAGTTAGGGTTCAGGAGGAGATGATGGATAAAACAATGCTAGTAGAGTTTTCAGAACTGAACCTTGAATATGGTGATGAGCCAGTCCTTTTATAACTTGTTATGGGTGCCTCCACGCGGGTAGGGTAACGCCCCTGTAGCCACTTGCAGAAGGAGAGATCCCCTTCGACCATCATTCCCTTTTGGCCTTATGCGTAGAAAAAGGGGTATAAGAGGAAATCTAGTCTGACAACCTCATATTCCTTTTGGCCTTATACGCAGAAAAAGGGGTATTAGAGGCGGTCGAGTCTGACAACCTTGTATTCCTTTTGGCTTTGTGGGTAGAAAAGGGGGTATCTGAGGGGACTGAGTCTGGCAACCTCATATTCCTTTTGGCCTTATGTGCAGCCTTATGCGCAGAAAAAGGGGTATTAGAGGCGATCGAGTATGACAACCTTGTATTCCTTTTGACTTTGTGCGTAGAAAAGGCGGTATCTAAGGGGACTGAGTCTGACAACCTCATATTCCTTTTGGCCTTATGCGTAGAAAAAAATGGGTATCTTAGGGGACTGGATTTGCAGCCGATACGTTGTCACACGGCTACCTTCCTACAAGAATATTCACATTCCCCTCTAGCTAACTACATAATATGTTACTTTGTTGAAGGCATGAGAGGGGAACCCTGGATGAGGCAGAGCGAGGTGGAGTGATCAAGATGAGACATCTGAGGTGGCCAAGATGAAATGACTGACGTGGACGAGACGAGGCTGACCGAGATGAGACGACTGACTTGGCCGAGACAAGGCTGACCAAGCTGAGATGCCTAAAGTGGCCGAGACGAGACACCCAAAGTGGTTGAGATAAGGCTGGCCGAGACGAGACGCCTAAAGTGGTCGAGACGAGACGCCTAAAATGGCCAAGACAAAGCTGGTTGAGATGAGACGCCAAAGTAGTCAAGACGAGGATGGCCAAGATGGGACGTCTGAGGTGGCTGAGGTGAGGCAGGCCAAGACGGCGTTGAGGATCCTGGTCGAGTCCAGGACCGAGCCCCTGCTGTGCTTGAAATGCGATTTGAGTTCGAGGTGATGGACACCACCCCCTCTGGCGGGATGGCGCTCGAGTTGACCCGTCACGCCATTTCGGTCCGGACCTTGACCTCCGTGTAACTTCTGATGTTCGCCACATCGGCCCAGACCTTGACCTTCGTATGACTTTTGTTGTTTGTTATGACACCCGCATCAGTAGGCCAACCCACGGCTTGTCAAAAAATATTAAAATTTAAATTTTGGATTATTGTTTAAACCAATAAAGTTGAAAATTTTAAGTTTGAATTGCTATTTAGATGGATCAAGTCTATCAAAATTTTTACTTTAATTTTAAATTTAAAAAAATAGTTTTTTTAATCCGCTGACCAACCCACGTGGGTCACGGGCCTAGGTGAGTTGCCCCATTAGAACCCACCTTAAAATGGATTGATAAAATTTTAACTCAACCTGCCTAAATTATTTGGTGGGGCGAGCCAATACGATGGGCCCAACCCAAATTTGCCGCTATAATTTTGGATTGTTTACAAATTGGTTTCATCTCTAAATTGATTGGGCGGGCGAGATAAAAATTAATATTTTTAATATTGTGTGTTTCTTTGAAAATAAATCGACCTTTCGAATCCTCCTGTTTCGAAATCCCTCGTTTGCCCTTCCTCATCTTCGTCGATTAACTCCACTGCACCGCTTGTCTATCGCCTCCTTAGCTCCCTCTTTGTCATAGTATTTCAGTTTGCTCTAATTGGAAGCTCTCCTCTTGTACCGCCTAACTTGTCAGATGATGAGCTTTAGGATTTGTCATGTACAAGAAAAAAATCTTATTCTTCCATGCTCATCTATATTGTGCTCCCATGTATGTGTTAATCTTCTTTATTTATCTTTTAAGTTTCTTCCTCGTGTTATTATTTAGGATTTAAACTTTAGTGTCAGTTTAGTTCTCATTCGAGTGCCCAAACATCTTGAGTCTATAGTAGACATCCAAGTGTCAATATTGTATCACTTATGAAATTATAGCTTAAACATTGTTGTAGCAACAGTGCTTAACTAATGCATGTAACAGGTATCCTTAACTGACAAGACTAGGACTAAGCTAATAGTGATTAATTGTTTGTTGTTCTTAAATAATTTTATATTATTTTCTTTTCATAATTCACTTTATTTGTTTTCAGGAGCTCACTAATTTCTACTTACATTCTATCTTATATTGAGACTCTCGAGGAACAATATATGGGTGTCCTCCTCATTCATTAAGAAAATTATAAACTGAGGGCATCATTGTGAACCAGAAACACAAAATGTATGAGATACTGAGTTATATTCCAATGCACCATAATTTGACATTAATATTATAGTAGAGGATGAAGATGAATTATCGCATAAGCTAGTTGATGTAGCATACGATTTAGAAACAGATGGAGATTATTTTAACTTTGTATCCCTAGAAGAAGAAGAAGAGTTTGTATTTATGCATTTTGAAAATGATTACTCAAACATCATTGATTTCTATGCATCTAATGTTGGGAATGAAAACTTTAATTTGAATGAGTCAAACCTAATTGAGATGACAATCCAACCTTATGTAGTTGAGTACACTTTCACAATGGATTTAGCTAACAAAGATGAGGAGAGCAATGTGAAATCACCAAAAATTAGCCTAGTGTTTTATTATGGAAAAAGGTTTAGAAAAGTTTTAGAGGATTATGTGATATATAAAGGCTTTGAGATCATACACATGGTGACAAGAAGTTATAAAATGAAGTATGTTTGTAAGGTTTAGCCTTGTGCTTAGAGGATTGTTACTAGAGGGTTTGAAAATTTTTTGATCACTGTGTTTAACAAATTGCACACATGCTCATATCTATGAAAAAGGTAGAGACCACAAAACTGCACTAGTTCTTAGGTTGTCAATGAGATTCAAGAACAAGTCATGATTAGTGAGAAGTGCGCTCCAAAGATGATTATAGTATACATTCAAAAAAGATTTGGAGTGATAATATAATATCAGAATGCATTAAGAGCTAAACTCCAAGAAATGTCCAATGTACATGGGGATTATTCTGAATCATACAATGAACTTTATGCATTTACTAGAGAATTAAAGATTGGAGATAATCAGAAGATGATGGTGCACATAAGGTTTACACATGATGTTCATTTCCTATGTGTATTCTGGTCTATTGGTGTAACGCCCGCCCTTATCAGAGCCTTGACGGACGCTACAGTTCTGTCCTTACTTTCATTCATACTAGTAATCACATACGAAAATCCCAAAATTTCGCAGCGGAAAACATTAAATATCGTTGGCAAGGGAATTCATATATGACAATAAAACATTATATGCATGCATAGTCTAGAAATAATTAACACAGTAATAATTCAACCAATCAAACATGCAAATATTAAAGTTGTTCATTCGGTCTATCACGGCACTGCCACACACATCTTGTATCTGCCTTGTCCTGCTGCCCCTTGCTTAATGACCTTGGTATGGATCTGCAACATAAGAAGGAAACTATAAGCACAAGGCTTAGTAAGCTCCTTTCCTACTCACCAAAACCAAT
>JAOBBC010268687.1:0-14213 GCA_025388495.1 Curcuma longa | reverse complement strand
AATTACAACGCTTTTTAACCGTTGCAAAATGTGTTGTCATACCTATTAAAAACAACGTTTTTAAAGCGTCACAAAAAACGTTGTAATATTTACAACGCTTTTTCTGCGTTGCGAAGGTGTTGTCGATGTTAACAAAGATAACGTTTAAAAAGCGTTGTCGTTGAGGGACCCCTTTTACAACATGGCCTCTTACAACGCTTTTTAACCCACAAAGACAACGCATTTTTCACGTTGTCTATTAACATTTTTCTAGTAGTGCTTCTTCCAAAACTTACTGGTAAGAAAGGAAAGGTGGGTTGGCCGACTGGTTCTAGGTTTCGATTTCGGCTCTTTAAAAAGGGTGGCTGGTTGTTGTTTTGTGGTGTGAAAAAATCTTGCTGCCTCATCCCTTTGTCGTTCCCCTCTCCTATCTGATCAAGCTCTGTTTGGGATAGAGCCTTCTCTGTTTGTGAGTTTCGGTTGCCGGAACTTGCCAAACCGAGCAAGGCTGCTACTGCCAGCGTCTCCTCTTGCAGCTACTACCGGCATCTCCTCTTGCAGCTGCTGCCGGCATCTCCTCTTGCTGCCTGCTGTCGACTTCCGTTTGATGCTTGTTGCTTGCTGTGGTATATGCTCTTGCTTGCTTGTTAGCTTGTTGCTTGTTGTCGTGTGCTTGCCTGTTGCTTGCTGCCTTGTGCTTGTTGCTATGAGTATTCTGTTACTCATCGTCAGACGGAAGCTGTTACCTTGCTGAAATCTGGACTTCGGAAGTCTCCATTGTGCCTTTGACTGATCACCAGAAATTAGATTACCGGCGATCGTTAGAATACCCCGGAAACAAAAGCAACATGTGTTGTTGCACATTTTTGATATTAGGATATTCTCTTGTATCGACCGTTGCTGATTCACGGCTAGTACCACGACCAGCAACTCGACTCATGCTTGAGAAGTCGTCCAGACCAAACTTGGCGTGGATCACCGCTAGAGCAATCTGATTAGTACATGTCATTTCCGTTGAGCGTCATACGTCAGGTATACCTAGAATAATTGTTATTCTGAAATTTTATTTTTCCAGCATTTCTACAATTGTGTTGTATCTTGCATGCGTGCGTTGTGAGTGCTGTAATAATTTAGATTATTATCTGTTTTTGCTTCCGCTGTGTATGTTTTGATAAGCATAAAAATGCGCAACGCACCGGACCGATCCTAATAGTGGGTATCTAAAAATTATTCAGCTTATATCATTTTGATACAAGTTACTATTGGGCTTAAGCCTATCCAAGTCACTATTTGACACTATCAATGTCTTTCTGGGGCTCTCCTAAATCTAACTATTTGAAAGTTTCAGATTTTGAAAAGTGTACAACCATCAATGAATTTTAAAAATTTTGACCAAAATTTACTAATGGTCTTCAGCTAATTAGAATCAACCAAAACTAGCATCAATGCATTCCTAGGATCTTTCTAAGTTTGACCATGTTGAAAATTCCAAAATCTTAACCTCGTAAGGTTATCGATGAGTTTTGATCAAAACTCATTCATGACCTTTAGTCAATAAGAATCAGCTCAAACTAGGTCCACTATGTTCCTAGGACCCTCATGAACCTATTAATGCCCTTAGACCATGGTTACACACCTTAGAAACACAACTGCGGGGGTTTTTTTTTTTAAAAAAAAATCAACCTTATATCATTTGATACAGAGTCACTATTGGATTTAGTCCTATCCAATTTACTATCTGGCACTACCAATGTATTCCTAGGGCTCTCTTGAATCTGATCATATTAAAAGTCTTAGATTTTGGATAATGTACGATCAATGAGTTTAACCAAAACTTACTAATGACCTTCAACCAATTATAATTAACTTAAAGCAGGTCTAGTGTGTTCTTAAGACCCTCATGAACCTATCCATTCCCTCATACCATAGTTACACACCCTAGATACAAAGTTGTGGGTTTTTGAAAATTTTTCAACCTTGTGTGTCATCTTGATTCAAAGTAACTATTGGACTTAGGTTTATCCAATTCACTATTCAACACCATCAACATTATCTTAGGGCTCTTCTGAATTTGACCATTTTGAAAGTTTCAAATTTTGGAAAGTGTGCGAGCATCAATGAGTTTTGATGACCTTCGACTAATTAAAATCAATTAAAATCAGTACCAATGCATTCCTGGGAGCTTCCTAAGCCAAACTATACTGATAATTTCAAAATCTCAACCCCGTAAGATCTTTTAAGGAGTTGATATTGTTAGAATTATTATAATTTTAATTATAATATTTACTCATATTTGTTCTTGCAGACCTATGATAGATTTTGTATGGGAGGAAGGTTACTTCTGGTTAATAATATCTGTCTTTCTCTCATGTGCCTTAGGTAACATTTATACTAATGGGGAGGTACTTGACATGTACATTTTATTACTTTTCATGGAAGTCTCCTCAGCTGGTAGGCCACACAACAAATTCATACATTGCTTAACAGGATTCCTTATAATATTTTGACTTTGTATAACTTCCAATTTAGTTTGTTTCATTATTACACTAATTATGATTATATTTTGATTCTTGAAGGAAATGTATAAACACTTATGTGGTACAACTATATATCAAATTATCAACATCAATCTGGTTGAGCAAGAAGTTAGGTATACTTTTATACCTATAAATATCAATAAATCACATTATCATTTATAGCCTTTGATAGTGACATTACATACCATTTTAATTCATTGTCCTATAACTACAAATATGATAATGATTTTGAGGAGGTAGTGAGTTTAAATTATTTTCAATTTATATTTAGTTCTATGATATTATTTTACCTTTATTAATGATTTTTGTCCATCTTATATTCATAGGTATCTATAATGAAAAAAAATCCAATGAAAAATTAATGCAAATGTATTTTGAATTACAAGATTATCACCCCTTGACCAATGAGCCTCCACTAAAGTTGACAGTCCCAGTAAATGTTAACGTAACTAATTTTAGACATTATTAGTAAAATTTTATGAGATATTGTGATTATATTTTATTAACTTATTTAAATTTGTAATATTGTAGGAACAATAGTGCCTTCTATTAGTGTATTCACCCTTGGGTCAAGGTTAACTAAATTAATCGAGCTCGATTGACCAAGCTCGAGAAGACTTGAATTGAGTTTAGATGTTTGATCAATATATTAATTAGTTGAGCAAAACTCAAGTAGGTTAAGATTGATCAGATACTTGATAAGAAATAAGAAATCTAATAGGGAATTAGTAAGAGGAAAGTCTAAGTGGGTCACAGTTAACTGAATACTTAGTGATTGAAAGTCCAATAAAGAGTTGGCAACAGGAAAGTTCAAGTGGGTCATGGTTGACCAGACACTTGATGATCAGAAGTCTAACAGAGAGTTAGCAAGAGGAAAGTTTTAGTGGATTATGATTGATCGGACACTTGGTGATTGGAAGTCCAACAAGTAGTTGACAAGAGAAAAGTACAAGTGAATCATGATTGATCAAATACTTGGTGATTGGAGATGATAGAAGTTTAAGTGGGTCATGAAAGATCGGACACTTGACCTAAGTGCGAAAGTTCAAACATGTCAAGACAGATCAAATGTTTGGCATAGGACAAGTCATGGTGAGTCAAGGATGATTGGATGCTAAGCACTTGAAGTCCCAACATGTCAAGGTTGATTGAGTGTTAAGCAACGAAAAATCCTGACAGGTTAAGGTTGATTGGATGACTAAGCAAAAAAAGTCCTGGTAGATTGAGGTTAATTAGATACCAGACAAGATAAGAATTCAATCTTGAAAAGGCTGAAATAGGATTAGTAGTTGATTGTTATGTAGTAGCAATAGATTAGTAAACCCTAAACCTTGAATTCAAGGTTTAAGTAGGGTTTACTGCACTATCAATTGATTGGCTAGTTTGACTAGAGGCTATGAGGCTATCAATCAATTGGTCAGCTTGACTAGAGGTTGTCAATCGATCGCTTGGAGACAACAATCAATTTGTAGACAATGTCAAGCAAATAAAAGCTTCCCAAATCGATTAACCAGTTCAACTGGAAGCTAGCAATCGATTGTTGAGTCTCAGCAATCGATTGATGGTGGTCAAACTAGTGGAAAGAGTTGTTCTGCAGGTGTCAACTGTCGAATTACAATGAAGAAATCGATTGGTGAAATCTAATAATCGATGGGAATAGGCGCCTTGGAAGGTGGATGAACTAAGTAAAACCAATGGTGTTATGCATGTGGCGTCAAGTTTGATTCAAAATTTCCCTTGTGCATTCAAACAACGAGCACACAATCAAGATGAAGCGATTGAAGTTTTTCATCCCCTCTAACTTGCATGGGTCCTAACACCTTCTTTATAATGGAATATATCAAATATCTGCTTTATGATGTTAAGATGAAATTCATGCAAGCAGATATTGAAAATTTTAGACTAGAGGTTGCAATGTCAATAACTAGAGATAAATTTTTAAAATTTATAGTCAAGCGATTCCTCTTTCTAGCATCTTAATGTGTCGAGAAACAAAGAATCCCTTAATGTTTTTAAATTCTTGAACAATATTTGTATCTTGTATACTTATGTACTTGTCTGGGAGGAAGATTGTGCAAATGTATTAAACTCTTTGATAGATTCATTTGATACTTTGTAGTTGTAAAGTAGATGAGAATGATTTCAATGATTCAGTGCTTTTGTGACAAAGTTGAATTGAACCTTATTTTTTGTTGATGTTAGATTCTTGTGGTTTACCTTTTGTTGTAAACAATTATTGTTATTTGCTTTTGTGACAAAATTGAATTCAATCTTATTTTGTTGGTGTTAGATTCTTATGATTTGATCTTCACGATAAACAGTTATGTGCTTTAGAGATAAAATTGAATTGAACATTATTTTTAATTGTTGTATAATTTTTTGTGGTTTATTTATTGTTGTAAACTATTATTTGCCATGGTAATGTAATCGTTACTTGTTGTAAACTGTTATTTGAGTTCTCAGAAAGGAAATGTTCCTCCAATTATGATTCAACAAATTCAATAAAAGAGATTACTTTGTTAGAAATTAGATCTTCCCTACAATGAACAAGTCAGAAAAATAGTAAGTTAAATATAAAAAGGAACATATTTAAAAACTAACAAAAAAATCTAATTACAGTGAGAACTTTTCAATTTACTAGCACAAGGCTAACTAAATTTCAAGAAACTCTAAAAAATCTATTTATAGTGTGTAACTAAGGTTTGAAGGCATGGTTAGACTCATGACACGTTGATTTTGATGGGCCTAATCCGTGAGTTCTGACTAAAAGTCACTAACGATGTCCAGAATCTGAAACTTTCAACATGATTAGAGTCCTTTGGGTCTCAAGAACACATTGGTGGTTTTGGATTATGAATAGGATACGTCCAACAGTGACTTTGTATCAAAATGGCACAAGGCTGACAAATATTCAACAACACGCAGGGGCCTATCTATGGTTTGTAACCAAGGCCTATGTCCTAGGAACACAATGGTATTGGTTTTGGTTGATTTTATGGACGAAAATCATCAATGAATTTTTGTTAAAACTCACTAATGGTAATATAGTTTCCATAGTCCCAAACTTTTAATACAGTCAAATTTAGAAGAGCCCCAGGAATATATTAGTGGTGTGAGAAAGTGAGCTGGATAGGACTAAGTCCAACAATGATTTTGTGTCCGAATGACACATCTAAAAAATTTTCAAAAACTCATAGCTATGTATCTAAGGTGTATAACCATGGTCTGAGGGCATGGATAGGTTCATGAGAGTCCTAGGAATACACAGGACATAAATTGAGTTGATTTGAATTAGTCGAAGGTTATCAGTGAGTTTTGGCCAAAACTCACTGATAGCTTTACAAGGTTAAGATTTGAAATTTTCAATATGGTTAGACTTAGGAAGGTTCTAAGAATGCATTGTTGCTACTTTTGGTTGATTTTAACTAGTCGAAGGCCATTAGAGTGTTTCGATCAAAACTCACTGATGGTCGTACACTTTCCAAAATCTAAAACTTTTAACAATATAGTCATATTCAAGAGAGCCCCAAGATCATATTAGTGGTGATGGATAGTGAATTGGATAAACAAAAGTCCAATATATAGTAACTTTGTTTCAAAATGACATGAGATTGAAAATTTTTCAAAAACCAACAACTATGTATCTAGGGTGTGTGACCATGGTTTAAGGGCATAGATAGGTTCATAAGGGTCTTAGAAACACACTGGACCTAGTTTGAGTTTATTCTAATTGGTCAAAGGTCATTCATGAGTTTTGATCAAAACTCATTAATGGTCTTACGGGGTTAAGATTTTAAAATTTTCAGCATAGTTAGACTTTGAAGGATCCTAGGAATGTAACAAGGCTAGTTTTAGTTGATTCTGATTGGTTGAAGGTCATTAATGAGTTTTGGCTAAAACTCATGTATGATCGTATACTTTTCAGAATCTGAAACTTTCAATATGGTCAGATTCAAGAGAGTCTTAGAAACACATTGATGGTATCGAACAATGAATTATATAGACCTACGTCCAATATTGACTTTATATCAAAACGACATAAGGTTAAAAAAATTTTAGAAACCCACGCTATGTATGTAGGATAATAACCGTAGTTGTTAGATTTGAGAGGTGTCCTAAGACAATCGCCTTATGGTTATACTATTTATTGGATAAATAGCAATTCACTATTTGAGTGCATATTTTCTATGTGTTTGATTGGATCTTAAACTCAAATATTGAATGCCCACAATACGATTCATAGCATGAGAAAATTTATGATTGGATTACAACTAGTGAGCATCTCTATATGTATAATTATGAATGCATTGAAATTATCCCTAGTCGAGGAATTGATGAGCATGGACATCATCGATTCTGTCGAAACTAACATGTTTAGACTCTTTGGTTAATCAAGCAGCCGATCTCACTGCTGGAGACATTGGATGTTAAGAGTTAAACATGGATGCTGGTTAAAGGTAACCAGTTCATTGGAGTGATCTGCCTTGAGACTTCATATGGTTCGATACATATGTCAATAAATATCTCAGTGCAACTTAAGTGTGAGTTTCCTTTGACTTGCGATATTCAAGTCACCTTGGTCATGTAGGCTTATACTTTGATATCTTAAGCAAACATTTTCGAGAAGGTGTGGATCTGAGATGATTGAGTATAAGTTGAAGTTCCCGAAGGTATTTGAATAGTCCACAGAGGATTCATCGCTCTTTGGAAAAGGAGACATATACCCTGCGACCGTTTGTCAGGATTGTTATTAAAAGTCTTTGGCCAAAATATTACATATCAAGAGTACTGTACTCTTGGACATATGTATAAGTAACTTAAATCCACAAGACAAGAAAGCTAGCTTGAGGTAGGTGTGACGTAGTCAACCTAGTGGGGACTGGCATACATAGACCATGTTCTGGACCAAGCGGGTATAAGACGGTGAAAGGAACAAGACACGATTCAGTGTAGCTGTTGAAAGGTTTAGAAGATGTTCTGGAATCAATCGTTGATTTTTCGATTAATTAGGAATCATGATGTACTACTAGGTGCCACTCATGATCATTTTATAATTAATTGTTAATTACGGACGATCAACATAACCAGGAACCTATTGGGTCATACGCATTACAAGTTCTCCGAAGGACTTAAAACAAATTTGAGAATTGGATTCTCAGAATAAGAGAAATAAAATCTGATTGGACTGGAAAAAGGACAATATGATGAAATTCATCTTATGAAGATGAAATGAATGAAATTGATTTAGTTCAAATCAAAAGTGATTTGGTTAGTGAACCAAATGATTTGATTTTGGATCAAATTAAACCAACTTAATTTGGTTCATGATGGAAAAGGTTTTGGCAGAACGGATGTGATGAGAAGCTTCGTCTTGTGAAGATGAATTGAACAAAACTAGTTTGGATCAAATCAGAGGTCGTTTGGTTATTGAATCAAGCGAACCAAAATTGAACCCGATTGCTACAGTAGCAGTACAGGTTCACTACAGTGCTTTGGGTTAATTCTGGTTCAACTCAATCTGGTTTTTCTCCACCACAGTGATTAACCCTAAATCGCTACTGTAGCTTCTCATATAAACAGGGATCGCAATTTTGGAACAGGGTTCTTCCTCCCCGCGCCATGTCGCCTCCCTTCTCTTTGCTTCTCGGCTGCCGCAGTGCTGAAAGGGACAACGACGCCAATGCTTCTCCCACTCCAGCGCGCGCTGACCGCAAGCAACGTCGTCCTAGGCTGAAGGAGCGTTGTCGCCGACCACCGCCTTCCTTCTTCGCCGATATGAGGAGAAACCAGAGCACGATCACAAGCGTTGTGGCTGATCGTCGGCAGTCGCGTGCATCCAATATCATCGGTCATCACGCGCTTCTGCTATCCCCTCGGTGAGCTCTCCGTCTCCCAACAGTCGACCACCGTAGTAGCCCTGTTTCGGTCAAGCTAGCCACGCGGTGGCTTTGGGTTTCTGACTCACGGCTGTGAGGACACAATCAGTGATGAGGATTGCTTCCCTGCTGTGGAAAACCATGGGAGACAACAGAGGAAGGAGAAGAAGAATTGTTCTTCTTCGTCAAGGAGATGGAGACAGAAAACCCTAGTTGCTATTGTTCCTTTTCACCGTTCGGCCATGTAAGGAAGAAGGAGAAGATGTCCTGTTTTCCGGTTGTGTGAAGAGGGAGGGATTGTATTAGGGTTTTGCCGTCGGAATTTGTTGTTCGATAGTCGAAAATTATTTCCAATTATCGAACAAGTTTTTCGATCGTTGCCAATCAACCTCGGTTGTTTGACAACCATCTATAATCCTCTCGAAAGCTTACGAAGTTTCTGAAGATTGTTCCATCATCACCGGAAGGGTTTCTGGTTGTTTGTCCTAAATTGGCGGTCAAAGGTTGACCACCGAAAACTACACCGAGAATACAATTTTCGATGGTAGTTAAAAAACCCCGAAACGACTGTAACAAACGTTGTTGCGTGGTTTCCAGAATAAGACTTCTCTCGAATCAATCGTTATCGATCATCGACTAGTACCGAAGATGATGACGCGACTTGTGACTTCTGAAGCCTTCCGGACGAGAGCTTGCCGTGGATCACCAATAGAGGCGGGACTTCGACGAGGACCACTCGATTGATGCAAACTTCGCTCAACGTCATCATCCGCGAGGTACGCATTTAGAATAATTTACTATTCTGAAATTTTTAATTTTCTATCATGCCTTGTACGCTGTTATTTCCTATTATGCATGTGTGTATTATGATAATAATTAGTTCAATTATTTATTTATTTCTGCTGCGCACATTTGCGAAACGTATAAACACACACATTGCACCGGGACGATCCCAATAGTGATATCAGAGCCAGGTTGTGCAAGGCATACGCATAAAATAGTTTTACGTGTAGTAGTTAGTCATAAATTTAACTTAGGAAATTTTAAAATTTAATTTAAAATTTTTAATTATGAAAATTTTCTAATTGGTTATGAAATTTCGTATTAGAAAATTTATTTCCTAATTAATTAGATTTTCTTAATTAAAATTTTATTTCCTAAAAAGAAAGATATTAAGATTTAATTAAAAATTTTTAATTGTAAAATGTTTTAATTTGTTAGGAAATTTAGATTAGAAAATTTATTTTCTAATTAATTAGATTATCTTAATTAAAGATTATTTTCTTAAAAATAAAATATGTGATTATATATGAAAATTTATTTTCTAATCTAATTAAAGAATCTTGATTTATGAAATCGGATTCTTAATCATATTTAATTAAATAAGATTTACAATAAATATGGCTGAAATAGTCATAATTAGTTGCTTTAATTATGTCATATCATGTCATTTGTCATGATTAGTTGAATTAATTATGTCATGTCATTTATTGTCATGCTATGTAAATAATTTATTGTTTGCATCAAAAGAGGATGAGACCTGGAAATCCCTTATAAATAATTAAAGCTAACACCTTCCGCTAATATGGTTAGAACCGGAGTTTAATTTCTTGTTTGGGTTGTTGGACTCTCTCCAAGCCCGGCCTGAAATTAAACATGTTATAACCATCGAGATATGATCTTACGATTAGCGGGTGACTTTAACTTGAAGCGTTGATTTGTTGGACTCTCTTAAAGTCAATGCGGATAGAGGTGAAGTCGGGTGTTATACATATAATATATACGTGTTAATATGTTAACAACCTGATGTTTATGCGAACATTCAATTAGTTAATAGTATAATGTGATAGTTATGTATACGTGATACATAATCAGTATATGATACCTACTATTATAGCTAAGAATGGCTTGTTGGACTCTCTCCAAGATTGTTCTTATCTGTATATGGATATCAACCTATTTGGAGAATACTTACAATCTCCCGGATTCAAAGTAAAGGCTTTTAAATTTGTAAAATAAATGGGATCAATTAATGTATGTAAATACATTGTAAATCATCTCTCTTATTTATTTGATTGTATTTCTAGATTTAATTGATTACACATGTTATCTTTTATTACGCATAATTTAGGATACCAACAATTTGATTGACCCTAAACTTTAGGATGTATAGGAATTTGAGAATTATTCTCAAAATCCTAAATTATAAGTTTTATCTTGAGTCTGTAAAAGAAAAATAGGCATATGATGTTTCTTCCGCTTGTGGTAATTTCAAAATTGAATGTCATATTGTTTCCTCGTCCACTCAGGTATTGGATACTGAGTGAGGCTCTTATATATGTGATAATATAGAGCCTAAGAAACAGTAAAAGTCTTATTTAGAAATTATTACTATGTTTGATTTTAATAAAGAATATCCTTTCTATTTCTTATTTAAATAAAAAGGGTCATATTTAATTTTAAGCAACAATTGTTGTTACCTAATTTGGTATGGAGTTCTTTATGAGATCGGAACATTAAGTAATAGTATCTGCATGTTAGATATTTCCAACAAGACATTCAATATCGAAATAGACAACAAGCGAGCTCAAAAAGATAATCAATTAACCTCCTATTTGCAGTATTATCATCTTGACCATATAACCAAGAAACACATCACCGAACTCCAAATGGTTGGTAGTTTGGAATCATTTGAATTACATTCATTTGATACATGTGAATCATGCTTTAAAGACAAGATGATTAAATCACCTTTTACCGAAAAAGGGTGAACTAGTGGGAGAGTTGTTTGGCCTTATGCATACCGATGTGTCTGGTCCAATATCAACTCAAACACGAGGTGGTTATAACTACTTCATTACCCTTTATTGATGATCGTTCATGATTGGGTATTTGTATTTATTAAAGTACAAACTTGAGGTCTAGTTTTGAATGTTCAAAGAATTCAAAATTGAAGTAGAGAGACAGCTTGACAAGAGTATTAGAACACATCGATTCGATCGAGGTGGTGAATACTTAAGTCAAGAGTCTTAGGATTATCTAAAAGACAATGAAATATTGTCTATGAGGACTTCGCCGTATACACTCGAGCATAACGGGGTATTGAGAGGCGAAATCGAACCTTATTGGACATGGTAAGGTTAAAGATAAATCATGCAATTCTTCAAATAACATTTTAGGCAACGCACTTGAGACAACTATTTACTTGTTAAACAGAGTCTCGACCAAGGTGGTCTCTGTTACTCCATACGAGATATGTAATAGTAAAATCTCGCTTATCTTACTTGAAGATATGAGGTTATCCTGCTTATGTGAAGAGGACTGTATCAGATCAGCTGGAGGCTAAATCTGATAAATGTCTATTTATTGGATGTCTTAAGGAAATGAGGGGTTACCAATTTTATTCTCTCGTGGAATAAAAGCGTTTGTTTCATGTCATACCGTATTCCTGGAAAAACTTCTCTTATAGGAAACAGTGGGAGTAGAGTTAGAACTTTATGAAGTTCAAGAGACTCAAATAGACATTAACGAGACACCTAATCAAGAACCACAATCGATTACTCACAGTGATGAGTCATCGGTTGAACCTTTGGAGACACAACCTCTTCGTAAGTCCAGTAGGACACGTAATATTCTAGAGAAATATGGATTTCTCGTAAGTGAATCAGATGATATGTCACTCATCGAGCATGAGTAAACTACTGATCATGAAGAGGTTCTAAAAAGTTCAGAAAGAGATAAATGGTTAACAACCATGAAGTCAGAAATGGATTTCATTAAAGCCAAATTTGAAACTTGATGGAATATCCATTTTAATGAGGTGATCAAAGAGTTTGATTCCTCACAAAATCTCACGAACCCTTTGTGTATGAAGAGGTTAGTGGGAGTGCGATCGTATTTCAATAATTATATGTTGATAATATATTAATGAAAGGAAATGATATACATATTCTGCAGTCAGTTAAATTACGGTTAGTCAAAAATTCTCCATGAAAGACATGAGATAAGCGACCTGAATCCTCCGGATTAAGATCTATAGAGATAGATTGAAGAGGTTGCTTGGTCTTTCACAGTCTATACATATAGACAAGGTGCTAAAAGCGGTTTAGCATGCTTGAATCCAAGAAAGATTCATCTTTCGAAGTCTACGTGTCCACAGACAAAAGATGAGTGGGTTTACATGAGTATGATTCCTTATGCTTCGACAATAGTATCAATCTAGTCCGCAGCAAACGGCTCATGGTAAAGACGTCTCAAATCCGTTGATGGCTAAGGCTTTGCCCAAAAGCCTATGAGGGTGAATAGGTCCACCGATGTTGGCCTATCTAGTTCGTAGGAACGGCTTTGGTAAAGACATGCCAATCCGTTGATGGCTAAGGCTTAGCCAAAAAGCCTGTGAGGGTGAATAGGTCCATCGATAAATGACCTATCTAGTCCGTAGAAACGGCTACGGTAAAGACACGCCAAATCCTTTGATAGCTGGTCACTTGCTAAAAGTGTGCAGGCCCTAGGGGCTTCATGATCTTGGCGCCATAGACAGATTCCTCAAGCTTCAGGCGGCAGGGATTCATGGCGGACTGGAGGCAGGAGGAGGCTATAGAGCGGGGATTGCGAGACGCAGTCCACTGAGATGACAGAGATAGGCTACACGTGCTGGTGACGGCAGAGGGTATGATTGCTACATGAGAGGACGGCGACAGAGATGTCTTGTGCGCGGTAGGCCTTCCTGACTGCACGACTGGCGGCGGATGGAGACATGTGGGCTTCCACAGTGCTGATTAGCGCGAGGATGCTAGCGGTGGATCAGGCAGGACTCGTAGAGGCTGAGAGGTTACCCTCGCACCTCCGTAGGGCAGCGTGTCTACTTGTAGGCGACGCACGCTGGTGATTGTTCTGTATACACATGAGGAGAGAGGATACTGAGAGGGATAGTAGCAGTGATGAGCATGGTATTCATGAGAGCACATGTATATCATACCTTTGGCAATTGCTCAGATCTGACACTTCGTTAAACGTGATATGAGCCGACGTCATAGGAGCTCCTGTATGGTTGTGCAGTTTTATTTTGATGATTTATATATTTACCTTCATCAAAAAAAAAATAGTATCAATCATGTATGCTATGATGTATATGAGGCCTGACATATAGTGTGCTCTGAGTGTCACGAGTGGATACAGATCAGATCCAGAAATTGATCATTTGACGGCTGTTTTTAATTCTTAAAGTATTTGCAAGAAAATAATGATTTATTTTGGTACATGGAGAAAGATGATATGGTTACACGCAGGTATACAGATACCAACTACCAGACAGACAAGGATGATTCCAATTCCGGTCTGGGTACATATTCACTTTAAATTATGGCGCATTAAGTTGAAAGTGTTTCAAATAGGATAGCATTGCAGCTTGTAAAGTACCAAACGAAGTGGTTTGGATCAGGAAGTTCATTACTAAACTTAGAATGGTTCCAACCATTGTTGAAACATTACCAGTTTACTGTGACAAAAATGGAACAATCGCAGAGGCGATGAATCCTAGGTATCACCATAGATCCGAACATGTGCTTTGGCAAAAAATCAATAGATCAAAAGATCATTAGTAGAAGATAAATATAATTCGAGAAGAATCCCACTGAAAGAAACATTGCGAATCCTTTAACCTCTATCTCAAAGTAATTTTGAGGAACATATAGAGGCGCATGGTATTGGATATTATAACGATTAACCTTAGGTCAAGTGGGAGTTTGTTAGATTTGAGAGGTGTCCTAAGGTAATCGCCTTACAGTTATACTATTTATTGGATAAATAGCAATTCACTATT
>JAOBBC010268316.1:0-14233 GCA_025388495.1 Curcuma longa | reverse complement strand
AAAAAAAAAAAAAATTTTCTTTTTCTTTTTCTCTTCCCCCCCCCTTCTTCCCTTCCTCCCCCCCCCCCCCCCCCCCCCCCCCCCCCCCCCCCCCCCCCCCCCCCCCCCCCCAAGGAGATTGATCACCATTGGCAAACCATTCTGTTATAATTTTTATTTTATTTTTAGAGGGCCATTTTATTGTATTTTTTTTTTTAGAGGATAGGTTTGGAAAAAAAAATTGCACCATGGTTCTGAAAAAAATGCACCATGATTTTGAAAAAAAACTTATGGTACTGTTTGAAAAAAAAATTGACATATGGTGAAATTGGTTAAGGATGGATGATAGCAATTTATTTTAGTAAAGAACAATTTTTATTTCTCCTATTAAGAACTTTATGGTATAACATGAGGGGATTTTAGTATAGAAAAGGGATAAGAGTTGTTTACTTGTTATTGGATTATCCCATGCTAGCTTGGAATTGATATCTATTGAGCATGATTTTATTGTACTCATCCATGAAGCATTTCATTGCTCCCATGTCTTCTACTTCTACTTTGATTTTATTCTCTCCATTCTTTTCCTTACATACATATTATTTTTTTTCTTACTCATGTTTCCATTGCAATGCTAATAAACCTTCATAATTGTGCAATCTTGTACATATGATAGTGGTGGAGATTAGAAGAATAGCAAGCATATAGTAGTACATAAACCATAAATAGCTTGAGATAGTTCCACTATTGCTTGATTATGAGAAAGAGCTACCACCATTTTATCTTGTGAGATTTAATTGTCATTATTCTCAATTTATTCAGGATGGATTGAAGTCATTATGTTGTTGATCAATGTAAGAATTGAGTTCTTGAGTGCTTGAGTCTTTAGAATTTGACACTCTTAGGTAACTTATTTTTACAACTTCTTAATATGATGAATATTATTAAGGTGGAAAACATTTTTTGTTTGGTTCATTTACACGAGACATGTAAGAATAAATGTGGGAGATTTGATAATTGGATTTAGGACAGGCTAATTTAGAATTTTATCTTGGTGTTTTGATCTTCTTTTGTATCATAAATTGTGTTCCTAGTATACTTTATTAGCTTAGATTTATTTGAGGTCTTCATCTTAATTCCTATTGATTTGAGATAATTTATGATTATTAATTTATTATATTTGATTTTATAAGAAATTAGGATGAAGATAATAACTTGAAGAGAATTGCAATCAAGCTCAATTTCATATGCAAGGAGCCCAATTATAAAAAATTGAAATCAAGCTAAAAATCCAATTCAAAAAGCAAAAGAAAAAATCCAATTTGAAAAAAAATTGATCTGGTTCAGTGGTTCGGTTCAAACCCGGTCCGGTTCAATGAGGGTTTAAATACAGAAATCCGGTTCAGAGGGGCTCAGGCTTGGTCTGCGCTAGGTCATTCCCACTCATGATTTCTTTCTTCCTCGTGACTTCTTCATCATCGAGACCCCATCTTCTCGATCGATGACTCAGAGCGGCAACGACATTCTTTGAAGGTTGACAAACGTCGATGCATCCACCGGGGACTCAGCCGGAGTGGTCCAGCTTCGGCACACATCGTCCTCACCCCCTCCGACCACATGTTTACTACAACCTGGTTAGGGCTCCGGTAATCGACTGTGATTAGTTGTACCACACCGTTTAGGGACTCTACTGGAATGGTCCAACTCCGGTGAACTTTCTTCCCCTCTCGCATCCATCGGAGCAGCATAGGGTTACCCCTCACCGATGTGGTTCGCGAATGCGAGACGACCCTGTTCAGCTCTGACCGCCTTCAACCACCATCAAATTTAAGGTAAGCACTTCAGATTTCTTGTTCTAATCCCCTTTCCGTGGTTGCGGCAGTTGATTAGGGCAGGCAGTGGCATTCGGATCTCACCTTCTCTGATCAAATCTCACCTGAGTGGTCTAGCTCCGGCGAAGATCATCCGTTCTAATTGGGCGAAATCAACTAGAAGAGCATCGTGATTCCACCGAAACAGTATCGGTTCAGCGAGTTCTCTGTTCGGGTTCTCTATTCGGTTCTCTGTTTTGGGTTCAAGGCAGGAAGATCATAACCCTAAATTTTGTGTTGTTCCTGATTAAATCAAAACCCCCATGTGATTGCTTTCTTGTTTTGTTTTGATGTTGTTTAAAATTGAACCTGCATTTGTTCTGAATGTGAGTTGTGATGTTTGAAATTGAGTGAATAATTGAACCTGTTCTTGGTTTGAGGTTGTTTGATATTGATCTTATATTATTTTGAGCTGTGATAATTGAAGATGAATTGATCTTGTATTGTTTGAATTGTGAATCTGGCAATTGAGTTGATAGTTGAATGATGTTCTTGTGTGATGTTTGCAAATGGAGAATTATATTTGTTTGAGCTATGAGTCAAAGTGAAAACCCTAATGACTGTGAAGTTAATTCTTTAGAATGGAATTTGTTAGTTCGGTTAGTAATTGTAGTAATTGAATGTGAATTTGGTTCAAGTGAATTGAATATTTGGATAACTTTGATGTAGTTGTAAATGGTTAGTTGAATAAATTATGAATTTATAAAAATATTAGACTTTAATATAAATATGTCAAATATTTGAATTTAATTGTAAATGTGTTATTTGGTAATGAGATTGTAAGTCTGATTTTTATTTGAATGAATTTGTAATTAGGGTTTACGATGTGTATTAATTTGTGAATTATATATAGTTGATGTTCTTTATTGAATTTTGTATAGTTGGATTCTTATATGTCAAATTCATTATTGAGTTGTAATCTTGACTTGTTAATAATTTGATTATGTGAATATTTAGGATGAGTTGTTAAGTAGGATTAATGTTAACATAGATGTATTTGATTAATGGTGAATTGTATATTCTTATGCAAAAGGTGGAATTCGCCACCCCAGCGGCCCCACACGGTAAATCGAGAAACTGCAGTTAGTCACGACGGAGGAGGGTATTGTCCGGCTTTATCAAGATTCAAACTCTTGCTCTCTTCTGCAACTATGCTCTGTCGTAACCAACTCAGCTATGCCCCGGGAGCTTGAATTGTATATTCATTTGTATGTGTAGATGTTGTTGATTCCAATAAATGTTTAATTAACTATCTCTTGTTAAAAGTGTTGTGTGAAGATTTCTTATTTGCTCCTTGTTAGAATAGATTTGTATCGTAATGTCCTACTTGTTGTTAAATATGGCCCCTTTACTGTGATTGAATAATGTTAATAAATAAAAACTCCTTATCATGATGTCTAACTCTCTATCATTAGTTCTACGAGAGAGAAGATTTGAACCTCTACTATGCTATTTGAGTTAAAATTAGAGGTTGTGATTAATTATGAAATATAAATTTTGTATAGTGTGCGTGACAAATAAAATATATAAAAATATTTTTTAACCATCATCAAAATGCAATCGACGAATGATAAATCTTAGGATTGAGTTTATTTGTAAATGATTTTGGGGTTGAGTTTTAAACTGTAAATGCTAAAGGCAAATAACGAAAGGCAATCTAATTTAACCTATACTACAATTGTAATGAACTAAAGAGGCATAAGACAATTAATGACACTTAAGCATTTGATGAAACCCAAAATAACCTAAGCTTCTTGCATCGAATAGGAGATTAGGTAAACTATGCTATGAATTCAATTCAATTCATGCAATAAAAGAGCAACAATATTACCTAATCTAATCTATTGAACTAAAGGAAGTGAGCAAGTAAACAATCAAACATGGACAACAACAAAGAAACAAGCTAACATATGAATTGATCAACTCCAAATTGAGTGCAAAATCAAAGTATCATCATGAACATCCAAGCTTAAACTAATTGAAAATTAAAATAAACAATGTTGAAGAGAGGAATTAACAACTAAATTTCAGGTCACAAGCCAAGCTAGGGAATCCCCTAAGCTTATATCATCGAGTCTACAATGAATAGAAGAAGGTTCTGCCCAAAGAGGATAAAGATTGGTGGGAAGTGTAGGGAATCGTTTACAACAAACAATAAAATTCACAACGGAAATAGAATCCCAATGAACGATCCATGCGAAAAAAACTCGTACAAAGTTTGATTTATCTATCTAATATATCTATACCTTTGAAGCGTATCCTTTGCTTATCTCACTCGTCCTTGGTTCGTCGGATCTCTTGCACGGTCAAGCATCCATGCCTCTATGCGTATCCACACGAACATGATCTCAAGTTTTGGAAAAGAATCGCCTTTGTAGTGCTAGCCACATAAGGAGATTCGGCCAAAATAAGGAGGTGGAAGAAAAGAGGTGTTTGGCCAAGAGGGAGTAAAAATATCTTGTTCTTCTTGAAAAGTGTAAGAAAAAAAAATTTATATTCATCTCATGAATATGAAGGAATTTTGCCTCTTTAGCTTCCCTACAGTAAAGTCAATTAAAACTCAAATAAAGCACATGTTTCTCATGGTGGCTCTTCATCTTTTCATCATCCAATGAAGAAAAAAACTCTTGATCTTCCTCTATTATTAATTCATTAAATATTTAATAAATCAATATCCCATTCAAATTTGGTTGAGTCTAATCTAAATAAGTCTAACTCATGTTAGACTCAATCCCATAATCTAATTGGATTCACTTGAGTTTAACTCAATTAATCCAATTCGGATCATATTTTAGTCAAACTAAAATAAATCAATCTCCGAAGCATCGTTTCCTTTGTGAGTGACCCAATAGGTTCTCGTAATATTGGTAATGAGTGTAAACTGTTTTAGACACATAAGCAATGAGCAACATCTAGCAATGCATCATTGTTATCCAAGTGACAAGAAAGTCGAGATCCGACCTAACTTTTCCGTGACTACTATAATGTACGATGATGTCCTTCTATCTTCAATATCTAGATTGATCAATGAGGCATAGACCGTGTCATCCTTGATATCAATCTTTGTGTTTCTTGATCCCTGAGTAGACTCATTCAAGCAAATGAGCTCAATATTTCATATTGACTTATTTGAGCATAGTCATGTATTTAGTAGTCCTACTCGATCAAGGGGCCCACAGATATCACTCCCGTCATATAAGAGGGATAGATCTCATCTATATCATTCACACCCCTTCACATAATTCGTTGCATATCCAGTGATCACCTTAATAGTCCACTCTGATACGGATGACGTTTGACAATACTAAAGTACACAACTCCTTATGTAGGGAACCATAGTGATTTCAGGTCTAAGGACTATTCATACCAATAATCACATGAGAAAGTTTATGACACTCATACAACGATCCATGAAACTTTCTCATGGTGGGTCAATTTAGTATATATTCTCTAATATATACTCATGTGTCAACGTGATATCACATATTCATGACATATGAGATCAAGTCATCAATTGACCTACATGCTAGTCTTAATGCACTAATATTATCCTTGAATATTAATACTTAACTACGAATAGTTAAGAGTAATGTTCTCTACATCATCTCACTATCAATTCAACTAATTGATATAATGTAGATTAAAACCTACTACTCAAGAACATTATTATATTTAGTCATTTAGCACAAATATGACATAAATATAATAACCAAACTTTATCTTTATTAACAATAGAAGATGATACAAAAGTCCCTAGTCAATCATTACATAATTGGCTCTAGGGCTACTACTAACAATCTCCTACTAGCACTAGTATCAATTACTTTAGTATCTAATACCCAGTGACCTAGTGTGACCATCATGCTTCCTCTGTACCAAAGCCTTTTGCGATGTTAACATCAGTCGATACTCTGCATATCCTCACATCTCCTCTATCGATGATCTCTCGAATGAGATGGAAGCGTCGTAGTATGTGTTCGGAACGTTGATCAGATCGAGGTTCTTTAGCCTGTGCAATAGCCCCATTGTTGTCACAATAGAGGTCTATTGGGTCCACTATGCTAGGAACCACCCCAAACTCTGCAACGAACTTTCAGATTCAAACAGCATCCTTTGCTGCATTAGACGCAACAATATACTCAGCTTCTGTTATAGAATCTGTAACTGTGTCTTGCTTCGAACTCTTCCAACTCACAATGCCACCATTCAAGCAAAATACATTTCCTGATAGAGATATGGAATCATCCATATTAGTTTAGAAGCTTGCATCACTGTAACCCTTTACAGTTAGCTCCTCATCGCCTCCAAATATTAAGAAATATTCTTTTGTCCTTCGTAAGTACTTAAGAATATTCTTGACAGTTGTTCAGTGACTTTCACCTGGATCTGACTAATATCTGCTCATCATACTCAACTCATACAAAATAACAAGGTGAGTACATAGCATGACGTACATGATAGACCCTATAGTATATGCATAAGAGATCTGATCCATGCAGTCTCTCTCTTTCTTAGAAGAGAGACATTGAGTTTTTGAAAGACTCACACCATGTAACATCGGTAGAAATCCCTTCTTGAAATTCTGCATGGCAAAATTATTTAAGACCTTATCAATGTATGTAATCTAACTTAGGTCAAATAATCTCTGAGATCTATCTCTGTAGATCTTGATGCCTAGAATGTAGGTTGCTTCACCTAAGTCCTTCATTGAGAAGCAATTCCCAACCATGTCTTCACAGATTGTAGTGAAAGGATATCATTTTTAATGAGGAGTATGTCATCTATATAAAAGATTAAGAAGATAACTGTGCTCCCACTAACCCTCTTGTAGACACAAAGTTCATCTTGATTCTTGATAAACTAAACTCTTTGATTGTATCATCGAATCAAAGATTCTAGCTTCAAGAAATTTACTTTAGCTCATAAATATACATTTGCAACTTACATACCTTTCTAGCATTCTTTGGATCTACAAGACCCTCAGGTTGTGTCATGTATACATCCTCGAGTAGGTTTTCATTTAAAAATGCATTTTTGACATCCATCTACCAGATCTCAAAATCATGGTAAGATGTAACAGCAAGCATGTGAAAAGATTTTATCATAGTCGATACCATGAATTTGTTTAAAATCTTTAGCTACTAGTCGCTCTTTGTAGGTATGGATAAGACCATCTATGTCAGTCTTTCTCTTAAAGACCCACTTACACTCAATGGATTTGATCCCCTTAGGTGGATCAACCAAAGTCCATAGTTGGTTAGTGTACATGGATTCTATTTCAGACCTCATGACCTCTAGTCATTTCTCAGAATTTGGGCTCATCACAGCTTTTCTGATAGGATGTAGGCTCGTTCAACTCAACAAGCATAACATTATCATGGTTCGACAAGAGAAATGAATATCTCTCAGGCTGATGACGTATCCTATCAGATCTGTGAAGAGGTTTGTCTACTTGAACAGGTTGTTCCTCCACAACTTCTTGTCCAACAAACTCATGATCTATAAAACTTTGTGATGCCTATTCAATTTCCATCGAGGCCTTAGTGATATTTTCTATATCTTAAACTTCTTCAAGATGGATTTTACTCTCACTGGTTCTTCTATAAATAAACTCTCTTTCTAGAAAAAATATAATTTCTAACGACAAACACTTTGCCTTGTGTAGGATTGTAGAAGTTATATCCCTTCATTTTCTTGATATATCCTATAAAATAGCACTTATTTGATTTGAGACTTAGATTGTCTAAGACTTAACGTCGAACGTAAGCCTCACAACTCCAAATCTTCATAAAGGACATCTTGGGACTCTTTCCAATCCATATCATATATGGTGTCTTTATGACGGCTTTTGATGAAACTCAGTTAAGTGTGAAAATAGTTGTCTCTAAAGCGAATCCCCAGAAGAAAGTAGGAAGATCTATCTGACTCATCATAGATCGTATCATATCCAATAGAGTACGATTCCTTCTCTCGGATATACCATTCCACTGTGGTGTTCCAGGTGAAGTGAGTTGAGATATGATCCCACACTCAACTAGATGGTCACAAAACTCTTGGCTAAGATATTCACTACCTCGATCTGATCGAAATATCTTATTACTCCTACCCAGTAAGTTTTGGACTTCACTCTTGAATTCTTTAAAATTTTCAAAGGATTCTGACTTGTGTTTCATAAGATATGTATAGTCGTATCTACTGATATCATCAGTAAAAGTAATGAAGTACTAATAGCCTCCTCTAGCTGCTATATTGAAAGAGTCACATACATCAGTATGTATGAGTCCTAACAAGTCAGTAGCTCTTTCGCCGTGTCCACTAAAAGAAGTCTTGGTCATCTTGCTTAGAAGACAAGATTCACATGTCTCAAATGATTCAAAATTCAATGAGTCTAGAAGTTTATCCTTATGGAGCTGAGATATGCGACTCTCATTTATGTGACCCATACGACAATGTCAGAGATATATTTGGTTTAAATCATTCGGTTTGAACCATTTGGTATTTATGTTATAAAATCGATTTTCTAAGTCTAAAATATAAAGTCTACTCATCAGAGGTGCATTACAATAGAACATATCATTTAACATTATATAACAACATTTGTCCTTTATGATAAATGAAAAGTCTTTCTTGTCCAAACAAGATATAGAAATTATATTCTTAATTAATACAGATACAAAATAGAACTCCTCTATTTCTAAGACAAGCCTAGTGGGCAAAAATAAAGAATATGTTCCAATTGTTATAGCAACAACTATTGCATCATTGCTTACTTATAAGTCCACTTCACCCTTTGTCAATGCTCTAGTTCTTCGTAGGCCCTACACATTGGTACAAATGTGAGACACACAATCGATATCTAATACTCATGATGAAAAAATAGATAGATTAACTTTGATAACATATATACCTGAGGCAGAAGTCTCACTTCTTTTCTTCTTAACTTCCTCCAGGAAAAGGTTGCAGTTCCTCTTCCAATGTCCGGTCTCATCACAATGGAAGCAGATTCCTTCTTTAGCCACCCCACCTTTGGGTTTCAGTGCAGCAAAATTGGTCTTGCCCTTGGCTTGGGTCTTACCTTTACTTTTGAGCTTCCATTTGTCTTTGCCTTTTTGTACCATCAGCACGGTACCAGACTTAGTCTTTTTGAGATTGGGTTCAGTAGTTCTTAACATTCTAAGCATCTCATGCAATGGCTTATCAATTTTATTCATGTTATAGTTCATGATAAATTGACTATACCCTTCAGGCAATGATTGCAGGATAAGGTCAGTGGCTAATTCTTGGCTTAGTAGAAATCCTAGTCTTTCAAGGTTCTTAACATACCCAATCATTTTGAGTACATGAGTTCCTACAGGAGTTTCCTCTTGCATCTTACATGCAAATAAGGCCTTAGACACCTCAAGCCGCTCGTGCCTAGCTTACTCTTGATACAATTGCTTCAGATGCTCAACCATATCATGAGCATCCAAGTTCTTATATTGCTTTTGAAGCTCAGAATTCATAGTAGCAAACATAAGACATGATACATCCAGTGCATCATCATGATGCTTCTTGTAAGTATCTTTTTCTGTACGAGTAGTGGTAGTAACAGGTGTTTCAGGAAGGGGTTGCTCTAGGATGTACAGTTTGCATTCTTGCTTGAGGACAATCCTCATGTTTTTGTACCAGTCCAGAAAATTTACTCCGTTGAGCTTGTCCTTCTCAAGGGTAGATCGCAGAGAGAATATTTGACATATTTGACGGCATGGTGATCTACAACATTAAAATGTATAAATGAGTATCATATCTAAATCATTTAATTATACTTTTAATTAAATGATGCTCCCACTAAATTGTAGAGCTTTAGTAGGAGCTAGTCATGGATGTAGGTAACCACAGTTTTACCCACACTTCTAGCTCTAAAACCAATAGCGACAAGATTCATGTGGGACACGATCCTTATTATACTTTATCTTGAGTTAGCTTTGGCTAATTGCCCAAGACTTAGTATAATTAGGTAGGCAACATGTTAATTAGATCTTATGCAACTCTTGTGAACAAAGGATCAAAATCCACATTATACATCATCTTGAGTTAGCTTTGGCTAATCGCTTAAGACTTAGTATAATTGTTATTTAACCAAACTTTCCTAAGTTTTAGGATATGCCTCTAAGTTATTAATCCAATTGAAGTAATTTAGTTAAGTCTAACCCAAAGTTCGATGGTGGGACATCACAATTGTCCACTTGCAGAGATAAAATGTGTCACTTTGCTTTAGCAAACCCAACAACAAATGATCGAGGTAGTAGTGAGTACCAAACTTTAGTAGGCATATCGAGTTGACTTAATTAAGATAAAATTATTATCTAAACATACATCACATACACACATGGCATATATCAACATATAAGCATAAACGTGGCATGGTTATGACCCGTATACTACGATCCTCTCAAGCCAATGAGAAGATCGAATGGTGAACCTAGGGATAACATCTTCTCCAAGTGCTTCCTTCTCATGTGTCGTCGGCATCCTTCTTATAACTTCATCCTCCAATGGAATTTCCACTCCTCATTTTATACATTACAAATAAGAAAACTCGAGTTACATTCGAGTCTAAATCTATTTTACAACTAGAAAAATAGAAACGAAGACATGACACGCAGGTCATATTATGAATTACATTACAATATGCACATACATACAACCATAATGATATTGGGGTTAAGGGCCATAACCATACACCATGGTATCCATCACATACAAAAGTGCATAAAACTTTATACGATCTTTTGCAAGTGGCTCTGATATCACTGTAGGGAATCCTTTTTGACAAACAATAAAATTCACAGTGAAAATAGGATCCAAATGAGCAGTCCATGCAAAAGAAAACTCGTACAAAGTTTGATTTATCTATATAAAAGATTTATACCTTTGAAGCGTGTCCTTTGCTTATCCCGCTAGTCCTCGGTTCGCCAGATATCTTGCACGGTCAAGCATCTGTGCCTCTATACGTATCCACATGAACATCACTACAAGAAAAATAGTGATTAGCGATGATTTTTTTTAAAAAATCATCGTAAAATTTTTTGCGATGAAAATCTTCGTTGCATTAAAGTCATCATAAATTTTTACGACAAAAATTATATCATTCGTCGTAAATTTTAGCGACGAAAATAGATTTTCAATGCCAAAGATTAGCGACAAATTTGATTTGTCGCCAAATGTCGACGAAAATTATTTTTCATCGCCAATCGATGACGAACGAAGTTCGTTGCCCATCGGCGACGAAAATGTGTTTCGTCGCCAATCGACGACGAACTAAAATTCATCGCCAATCAGCGACGAAGCTATTTTCATCGTCGATTGACGACGAAAAATAAATTCATCGCTAATTGGCGATGAATTTTACAATGAAATATTTTTTATCATAAAATATCGATAAATAGTAAGTTACGATAGATTTGCGATGAAATTATTTTTGTTGCAGAGTTTGTTGCTAATTTACGACGAACCCCATTTTCATCGTAAAATTCATCACAAAATCAATTTTTTTCTTTCCTACTCTCCTTATTTGTTGATTATCCCATAGATACAATACAATGAAAATGATCCAATCGGATTGAATCAAATTTTATAAATAACCTGTCCACATCCACAAATATATTTATTCACAAAAATTGAAATCACAAACATCCACATCCATATATATCAATCCAGACTCTACAATATCCACATCCATATATATATCAATACATATCATGATCTAAACTCTACAATAGACATTTACACATGTCTGTAAATCCAAAACAACATCAATATCAACATAATTGAAATCCAAATCAGTACATCCAGTCATATAAATTCATATACAATATAAGTAATGTCAAGAGGTTTGAGGATGAAGAAAAGATACAATAGAATCATTGTGCTCATTTTTGCTCTCTGGAGACTCTGCTTCCTTCTCCGTCAATATCTTTTCTTCTCTTGCATAAGAAAACATGATAAAGAGAAAGTATCATTCTTAAAATTAAAACTAAAACCTATAAACTAAATATGTAAAGACTTACCTCTTCTTCTGAATTTTTTTCAAAAATCTTGTTTAAAAAGAAATTAATAATATTACTAAAAAATCTATAAATTAGTAACTTAAAATCTAATAAAATGATAAATATTAAAAATAATGATTGTAAAAAATTTCATACATAAAAAAAATTTATAAGGAACCACTACCATCGTCGTCGTCGTCGTCGTCGTCGTCGTCATCATCACGAGGAGCGGATTGCAACTGAAGATGCTACAAGATCAGGTTTTATTGTCTTCATAATTCATTCAATTCATTTCCTGATCTCGTTGCATTAATAAACCTCTCAAGTGGGTAACCTCTTTAGTCAAATTATAGATCTGTGTAGTAACGGCTGGAGAGGCGGTAGAAGATGTACCAGCAACTCTATAGATTCTGCTCAAAGAACTCATACTCAATATTCTTCCACCACTTTTGGATCCCCCACTAGCCTCCAACCAGAGACTCAGATCATTCCCAACTGAGGGCTGAGATCCATCATTTTCAGAGCAAGCACTTAAAATTTATTGTGCTAGCTCGAGCTCATCATATTTATCCTGTATTATCAAAAGAAATATTAATATGTTATAATATTTGAGAAATTAAATACATAAAAATATTTAAATACACATTTAATCCTTAATTACTTTTGTTCTGTCTTCGCTCCAACTCTTATCTTTTTTTTAAAATGTGCGAGTAAAAGCATCTATAAAAAATGGTTCTCGCCCCATTTCCTTAGCCTAAAAAATCATTGTTAGAAATAATAAAATAAGTTGAAATAAATTAAAATTGAAGTGGTTGAAAAAAATTATCAATCTGCGCATATGCTCATCAATATTGATTGAGCCGCCCACATATGTCGCAGATAAGTCTCCAAAATTATAAGCTTGATTAAGTTTGCTGGTTACTCCTCCTCCTGCTTTCTTCTGTTTCCCAAAACTGACAGATTCGAACCCAATCTTCCTCGGTAATACATGGTGGCTTTTTCTCCTTATTTTTTTCATGATTAAGGACATGACAAATGTGATCACTACATTTTTTCTTAAAAATTTTTCTAATTTCCATTTCACCGTTAGGGTCCCAGGTGAACACCTACTAAAAGGAGAAATAAATAATTTATTATATATTTAACAGTAATATCATATATAAAATAAAGTGGATAGTTTACCTTAAATTCATTCCATCACAACTCGTTCATGGGATCAAGAGTGCTTGTATAAGTCATGGAATCCCCTCGCTAATGGTTATTCACGATTCGATTAATATCGTGAATAACATGTACAAAATCAGCAAAACTATAATACAATATGAAATAAATGATGTTAAATAATTATAAAGATATAATTGATAATATTATTAATTTAAAATACTTACGAATCGTCGAGAGGGGATATCAACTCTCGTGTACCAGTGATCTCCGCAGAGGACTGTCGAGTCGAAGGACCTTCCATGGGTCCTAGGGAATAGGAAGGTCCTGGGGAGTTCTGTGTGTGAGATGGCCCTGCACCTGAAGGAGCGGGGGCATAGGTGCAGTGTGACCATGACTGGTGCTACGTCGAACACGTCGGAATTGTAAAAAACATATTAGGATAATCAAACAAAAAATATTTGTATAATGAGGAATATTAAAACACTTACCATTATGCTATTTTTTAAAAGAATGTGCTAATAAATACACCACTAAGTCACCTGTAATGATCTATAGGGAAAAAAGTACAATTAAAATATTTTAAGAAAATAAATATATAACCAACAAAATAAACTAAGAATTTTGTAAATCTATCTAGTAAATCAAAATTTGCATATTATGAAGATTAAAACTAACTTTGCAGATTAAAATGAAATATACACACTACAACAAATTTAACTTTTCGCAGCGCGCAATTAAGCTATCCGCAGCGCACATTGCATGCTGCATAACTCCAAGCTGTTAAAAGTTATAATTCATCCGTAGCGCGCGGAGCGCGCACTGCGGAAAGTTGCATCCACAGCACGCAGGCGCACGCTGCGGAAAGTTGCATCCGCAGCACACGGGCGCGCGCTGCGGATGTAATTTTCCACAGCGCACGCCCCGCGCGCTGCGGATAATTATATTTTTAAGATATAATATACCTATATATACAAATACAAATAATATAACCTGCTTAAAACTATAATATTTATAATCCAATACACAAATACCACATACAAATTAGAGCTCAACAATGTGCATATATATCAGAGATAATCATCTATATTTAGTTAGATAAAACAATCCAAACAAAAAATCATCTTTACTACAAACAGTATATGATCAAATCTATATCAGTCAAACAAAACTATAAACATTGATGCCCAAGCGACT
>JAOBBC010267934.1:2051-14253 GCA_025388495.1 Curcuma longa | reverse complement strand
TTTTTCTGAAGTATGGAGGAGAAATCATTCCCATGGGCTTGGTCCGTAGAGCATTGTCTGAAGGTTTACAATGTCAAACTGAGCAAGGGTTTAAGCTCTTTCGAAGCTGAGACAAGGCGAGAAAAGTATGGGTGGAATGAGCTCAAGAAAGAGAAGGGAAAGCCTTTGTGGTGTCTCATCCTGCATCAGTTTGACGATTTGCTTGTTAGAATCCTCCTTATGGCAGCCTTCATCTCCTTTATTCTTTCGTACATGGAGGGAATTGAATCCAGCCACGCAGGGCTTGAGGTTTATGTAGAGCCATTTGTTATCCTTTCAATTCTTATTCTCAATGCAATTGTGGGTGTCTGGCAGGAGACTAATGCTGAAAAGGCTCTTGAAGCCCTAAAAAACATGCAGTGTGAATATGCCAAAGTTCGCAGAGATGGACGTTACATCCCTGATTTGCCTGCTCGGGAACTAGTCCCAGGTGATATTGTTGAATTGAGGGTTGGTGATAAGGTCCCTGCAGATGCGAGAGTAACAACTTTGACCACCTCAACTTTGAGGGTTGAGCAAAGCTCATTGACTGGGGAGAGCATGCCTGTACTCAAAGGGACCAGTCCTGTACCTCTAGCTGATTGTGAATTGCAAGCAAAAGAATGCATGCTTTTTGCGGGTACAACCATTGTCAATGGTAATTGTGTTTGTATAGTTACCAGTGTAGGAATGGACACTGAACTAGGAAAAATTCAGATTCAGATTAGTGAAGCTTCACAGGAAGAGCATGACACCCCCTTGAGGAAAAAACTAGATGAGTTTGGCGAAAGATTAACTACTGCAATCGGACTAGTTTGCCTGCTAGTCTGGGCTACTAACTATCGGAACTTTTTCACTTGGGATAATGCAAATTCAACATTATGGAATTTTCACTTTTCTTTTGAGAAATGTACATATTATTTCAAAATAGCTATAGCACTTGCAGTAGCAGCTATACCTGAAGGTCTTCCAGCTGTAATTACTACCTGTTTAGCATTGGGTACAAGAAAAATGGCTCAAAAGCATGCCATAGTTAGGAAGCTTCCAAGTGTAGAGACCCTTGGATGTACAACTGTTATATGCTCAGATAAAACGGGAACCCTTACAACCAACCAAATGTCTGTAAATGAATTTTTTACTCTTGGTGATATCAACTCCATTCGAGTGTTTCATGTAAATGGTACAACATACAACCCAAAGGATGGAGGTATTGTTCGGTGGAACAAATGGAAAATAGATGAGAATTTGCAGGTTTTAGCAGAGATTTGTGCAGTTTGCAATGATGCTGGAATATATCGTGACAATTATCTTTTTCGGGCAACAGGTCTGCCAACTGAAGCAGCTCTCAAGGTTTGTGGCTTTCTTCGTTTTCATAGAGGCATATCTACAATTCACATGTTGTATGACAACTACTTGTTTAACATTACCCCAGATTAGCTTACATTAATACAAACTGCCACCTCATTCGAAAGAAATTTCCTAAACCATCATGGGAATGAACTAATATATCCATTAATGAATTAAACATGCAAGTGCATGATTGTTAAAATCATAGCTAACTGGTCCAGAGATTATGCTAAAAAATTGAACGGGATTCTTGGTCCATCCTGTATGCTTTACTGTCACTTTCTTGTATACAGATGTACCCCCTAAATGCTATATTGAAAGTGCCTTTTAAAGTTTGATGTGTTATATTTGACCATTTTTTTTATTTCTACAGTTTTCATTTTTTAGATAATTAATGGAAATAACTAATACAGTTGTATCAAATGATTTTTTTTATTCCATTCTATGGTTCTGCTAAATATTTAGTTTCAGTAAGTGTATCATTCATACACAACTATTATTATCATACTAGAATATGCTTTACTGATATTTTCATCCTGAAGGTGCTGGTAGAGAAGATGGGAATTCCAAGTTCAAATCCAAGGAGTAGAATCCATGAAATAGAATTTGCCTCTGATTTTTCTATCACTTGCTCTACTCCTGTAAGATTAGGTAAGGAGAAAATTTTCCCTCTTTTTTTTCCTAATCTTGCATTTCATTTCTGCTTCATTTACATGTAATCCAGGATGTTGTGAATGGTGGATAAAGAGATCAAAAAGGCTCGCGACACTTGAGTTTGATCGTGTGAGGAAGTCTATGAGTGTTATTGTCAAAGAACCAACAGGAAATAACCGTCTTCTTGTGAAGGTACCTCAATGCTCCTCTTGTTTACATAGTTTATGAATCATTTAGATAGTTAGACAAGATAATATATTAAAATTAAATATGTGAGGGAAAGAGGTAGATTAAGATTTTAATGAGCTTGATACACTCCAGATTGTTGCGAATGAATTGGGTTTCTAGACATTGAGAACTGACAGATTAAAGGTTAAAAGATGGGGGTTTCATATGGCTACGATCATAGCTTCCAAGCATGAATTATTTTATTTTTTTGCCACAACCTGACAGAAAACATATCTTGAGTTCTCATTTCAAATGCCCATTGCACTGAGGTTATAGGTGTTGCTCCAATACTGGTGATTACATCATGTTTAGTTAATCTAAACCAAACCATGGTTAGTGGAAGAGAAAAATCTAGTATTCTAGTGTTGGTTCAATGAAACAGTGGAGAAATGTCAATTCTTATGACCAAGGACAATATTAGATGGGTCTTTCACATGAACCAGTATTTGCTGAATCTACTCAATTTGTTTGTAAGCATTGATGCTAGATAATATCTAAGTAAACTTGATATAAGCCTCTGTTCAGTAATCTGCTTTTGTGTTCTCAGGGTGCTTTCGAAAGTGTTTTGGAGAGGAGTTCAAGTGTGTATCTTCCAGATGGATCTATTGTTTTGTTGGATGAGGCATGTAGACGGAGAATAATGACCAATGTCCACGAGATGAGCTCAAAAGGGTTAAGATGCTTAGGATTTGCATTTAAAGATAACTTGGGAGAGTTCTCAGATTATATTGCAGAAACTCATCATGCTCACAAGAGGTTGCTTGATCCTGCAAACTATCCTGAAATTGAGAGTAATCTAATTTTTGTTGGAGTTGTTGGTCTGAGGGTGAGTTCTCGAGTCCATCGATATGATTTTTATAGTCTTCACTGCTGATTATTGCAAATGTATTTTCTATACAATAATGATTATAATTTTGCTACTGCAAAATTTGGTCAGGACCCTCCTCGTGATGAAGTTCATAAGGCCATTCAAGATTGCAAATGTGCAGGTATTAAAGTTATGGTTATTACTGGAGATAACAAGTCCACAGCAGAGGCAATCTGTCAGGAAATTGGCTTGTTCCCTGACAAGGCAAGCCTGAAAGGCAAAAGTTTTTCTGGTAAAGAGTTTATGACCCTTCCGATTAGCCAGCAAACCGAAATCTTGTCAAATCCTGGTGGTCTAGTTTTTTCGCGTGCTGAACCTAGACATAAGCAAGATATTGTACGTCTACTAAAGGACATAGGTGAAATTGTTGCAATGACTGGAGATGGAGTCAATGATGCACCTGCATTGAAACTAGCTGATATTGGTATTGCTATGGGTATCACAGGGACCGAGGTAAATAAAACTTGTAATTTTTCTGTTACTTTAGAATTAAAGATTGTTAATCATCCACCTTAATTTAGTCAGTGTAATTTAGAGGTTTTTTATGAATGCATTTTATTGGCTTTGGATTCCAATGAAGAATTTTCATTATAAATTGGCGCGTTCATTTACACGACTTGTTTTTACTAATATTCAGAAATTTTGGGCCATTTTTCTATGCCTCGAGTATGAAATACCTTATTTATAATGGCTAAGAGTAATATATTCTTCTACTGTTTCCTCTAATACAGCCAACCATCAATTAAAATCAGTAGCTTGTATCTTTTTCAGGTTGCAAAAGAAGCTGCTGATATGGTTTTGGCAGATGACAATTTCAGTACTATTGTCTCAGCAGTTGCTGAAGGCCGTGCTATCTACAACAACATGAAATCTTTTATTAGGTATTTGGGAAAACATCTTTTAGCTTGAGGATGCATCTTTTAATTTGTTGGTCTTGCGCTTTTTTCTCATTATTGTTCTCTTCCTTTTTTGCTGCTAAGATATATGATATCATCAAACATGGGAGAAGTGATCTCCATATTTTTGACTGCTGCATTTGGTATTCCTGAATGCCTAGTACCAGTTCAACTTCTGTGGGTCAATCTTGTCACAGATGGCCCCCCTGCAACAGCTCTGGGTTTCAACCCTGCTGATGTCGACATAATGGAGAAACCACCGCGAAAGAGCAACGATGCTCTTATCAACTCTTGGGTTCTCTTCCGTTACCTGGTTGGTATAGCACATTTCTATGCTCTTCCATTTACATATTATGCGACATTTTAATCTTAGCATGACTTCAAATCTTCATGAATTATAGATGAGGTCAACTGTTAACTGAGTTGGTAAATGGTAGTAAGATGTTTGATTTAGGTATCATTGTGTATTCAGTAACTACTAAATCAAGTCTTTGTTGCAAATTTCTTTGTACGTTAATGCTTGTTTTCACTAAATCAGGTGATTGGTTCTTATGTTGGTTTATCGACCGTTGGCATCTTCATCCTGTGGTACACTCAGCCATCTGTCTTGGGCATAGATCTTGCAAGTGATGGCCACACCATTGTGTCCTTAGCCGAACTCCGCTCGTGGGGACAATGCCACACATGGACTGATTTCTCACCTAAGCCATTCTTTGCTGGTGACCGTATGATATCCTTCACAGATCCCTGCCACTATTTCACCCATGGAAAAATCAAGGCAATGACCTTATCTCTATCCGTCTTAGTAGCCATTGAGATGTTCAATTCTCTGAATGCTTTATCCGAAGACAATAGCTTGCTTCGGATGCCACCTTGGAGGAACCCATGGCTCCTCCTTGCAATGATGGTTTCTTTCGGGCTGCATTTCGTCGTCCTCTATGTTCCGTTTCTGGCAAGCATCTTCGGAATAGTGCCATTGAGCTTGAAGGAGTGGCTTTTAGTTATTCTGTTTTCTGCTCCTGTGGTGCTTATCGATGAGATCCTCAAGTATATCGGCAGGAGGAAATGGTGGACTCAGAAGCAGAAGATGGCATAGTCATATCAGATGCTTTAAAGTTAAAACTATGCTATGCTAGAACTCACATTAGTTAGTTAGTTGTTGTACAGTTAAGTCCTGTCAAAAATCCACTTGACACTAATGCCCCAATATCAACGATCGAGCTGCCTTGTTCGTCATGTATGGATTTGTAGGTGGGCATTTCTTAAGTGTACAACTTTGTTAGCTAATTTTCGATGTGAGCTTCTCAATTCAAGCGTATCCTGAGCTGTAGACATTCATTTATGTGCGTTAGGAAGCAAGAGATGTACAAGAAAAAGCACTTTGTGATCCTTCTTTACGACACTTAGCTTCAAGACTTCGAGATCAAGAGATAGTATCATACAACATGAGAACTTGTTCATGGACATTTTAATAAGCCTGAAGAAATAATTAAGATTCACAGGCAATCAGACAAATTTTTGGATAATTCAAACAGGTTAGATTGATAACTAAAAGTCAGATTCACAACTTTACATTGATTAGGAACAATAAATACTCTAATTCTTAGCACTCGAGCCATGTTACTATGCACACATCATCTCATACTGATTGATCACTTACAAAACCTATCAACCTGCTTCAGCAACAAAGGCTTGCGGCGAGAACTTCATATTATCATTTGTTTAAACACAATCTACTATCTCATGTCGCGAGCCTTCCATTGTCAGATTGCAGTGTGCATTATATGAGACATGGCTGGCTTCAAGCATTGGCAATCACAATAAGTCGGATTAACTGGAACTCACCATAGGAGATTGATGATAACCAGGGAATGCTGAAGTTCCTTTATCTATAACCTTAGTGGCTAGATCACTGGATCTCAAGCAGCTATTTTGCTGTAAAAGTTGTATGAGTGACAAAAATATATCCATTCTGGTGATTTCTCTGTTTGCCTACACAACACAAGAAAAACAAAGCATTGAGTTCCGAACACAAAATAGAGCACTGAGTTCTCAAGGCAAAATAGGAACACAAACAAATTTGCTTCTAGTCTTGCTGTAAATTTCAAACCTACCTCAACCAAGAACCTAGCCCAAATTTTGCACTCACGAATTTCCATTACTCCTTTCAAGATTATGAGCCCAAACCCACGTATGATATCTGCTATCTCAAGAAAGAGACCTCGGTCTTCACACAGCATCTGCAGCACAAAATCGACCAACACTCAGATACTTGGAAGTAGAACATAAAAAATAGTGTTAATGTTGTTTTACCTCAACAAGCATCTGACCAGGGGGTGTCAGATCCTCAACTATAATTGGACAGACCATGGTTTGCCCTGCAACTTCATATGCCCACGTTGCACCAGCACCACTAACACTGCCAGAGTTATCTTTTAGAACAACACCGCTCTCCTCACTGATGATCTGAAAATTCAAACAATAAGTAGTTAATAAAACTGAGAGATTTTTAACATTGCTTTCATATGAAATATCCAAAATCAGAATATAGTCACAAAAATGTACCTTGGGCTCATCAGCTTGTTTGAGTTTGTCTGCATACTTTGTCACACTTTGCAGAAAGAGCATATGCCTGATTGTTTTGTCCAACAAAGCATCAATGCTACACTGTTACATCAGGAAAAGGAAAATGGTAAAGAATAAATAAAAGGAGCAAATTGACAATCAATACCAACTACCAACTTGTGATGTACCTTTGCACCATTTGGTACAATTTCTCTCAGCTCCTTCAGACGATCTTGAATCTGTTGACGATCTTTTGGCCTTGGCCGTGTACTCTCACCAGGTCTTGCCCTTTTCTTAACAGCCTTCAAAGATTCTTCAGGTTTCTTGGATTGATTTAGGGCAGAATTCTCAGTATTGATACTGCAGCTATCATCCATCCATGAACAGAAATTAGAATTTGATAGTGCTTCTTTCGGAGATTCATGAACAGCGTCAGAGTTAGAGAAAGGCAACAGCAGATTGGATGCAACATTTACAGAAGGATGACCTATTGAAGGAACCTGATTTCTGTACACTGAAGGATCACCCAATCCAGTAGAGAATTGACTCTCCAAATTAAGTCGAGAAATCGGACTACCATATTTGGCACCATAGCGATAAGCAGAACCTTTATTGGCATGCTCACCAGCTATGGCATCCATCAATAATTGAAGACCAGAGTCCGAGAACATTCCCTTGTCATAAGCAGATGCTGAGCTCATTTCCATCACTGAGTGACCACCTGAAGCACCGGAACTTTTACTTGAAGAGGTGTTATGGCAAACTGGCAGTCTAATGTTATCCCACAGTTCATGTATTTGTTCCATGCTATCAAATAGATCATTATCAAAATGTAGCTGCATAGGTGCTACTGAACAGTTTCCCCTTTTATCACTCTCTAAAACCAGGGAGTTAACTGCATCTGAAATGGAATTCTCAACATGCTTCTGAGACGAGCTGGAAACCATGTTACACACACTGTTGTCATTTTCAACAAGGCTAGATGATACAGAATGGACACCTCGAACACTCTCATTCTTTTGCACAGTCTCATCAATTGTATGCTCCGAGTGTTGATCACAAATATCAATCACAGGAAGATCTTTATGATGATACAATAAAGAATTTTCAGGCCCAGAATCTGGAGAAACAGTGATTCACAGATCATTTATTTTTGATGATGCAAAAGATTAAAAGGAAGGTCTTGCCGTATCTATCAAATAAATGAGAAGTTAAATTTTCTTTACCATAAAAGCCTGATTTTGCAATCTCAGATGGTTTTGCTTTAGGCATCAAGTCCTGTGATGCAAATTTACTAGATGAAGGAGAACCTGCAAAGGATTCATTTAATATGTGAATACAATGAAAATGAATGTTAAAAATCAAATCTTTAAGAAGCAAGTAATTCATAGTACCAAATGGCAGCCCTTGCTCTATCATAAGATGGGGATTTGTGAAATTGTTCAAGCAATTGTCTGGCTTAAAGAACATCATGCCTGAAATTTCTGGGCAGTGAGACATAGACAGTAATTTGGTGTTAGGTGGCACCTGAGCTTGACTTTTGACAATGGTCGAGTCCTGGAGTTCTGTGAAGTGAACTGAGGAATTTACACCCATAAAGGATGCCTTCTGGAATGAATTGAAGTAATCTCTAGAATCATCAGTAGATTGAGCTAGTAGTGATTCTAGTAAATAAGGGCTCATGGCATTATGACTACTAGAACTATAATAAGATCCTAGTGGAAAAATGTTGGGAGAAGGGATGGGCCCTAAAGAATCTGTATTACTCAATTGCTCTCCAAACGCTTCATGGAAGGTACTAGTGTTCTGGTAGCAAGCATATGCATCTGCAGAGGAACTTGCAAAATTGAATGTTTCATGTTGATCAGGAAACTCCATTGTTTCATGAGTATCTACATATTGGAAATGCCCAGACAAATTCTCCATCAGCAGAAATGAACTCTTTGCTAGATTAATGCTCCAAATATCAGGAACATATTATGCCTGTACATCCTTGTCTTGATCAAATTCTTGAGAAATGTGCCCATTTATGAAAAGATAATGGGAATCAAGTAATATAAAAGCTAAAGCTTCAACTCACTGGTTGTATAAACGTGCAAGAGATAAATTATTATGAATAAGATTTGTAAACACAACTGAACCTTTTTGAGGCAAGTTGGTCGTAAATGTTGGATAGAATCTCAAAAAATTAGAAAATAAACATTGATTTTGGTTCTTTAACTGGTAGAATGATAAGTTCAGAATTAATACTTCTAGAGCTATTCACCTTGAGATTTGTTCATTATTTCCAATCCTTACAAAAATCAACAATACTCAAGTTCCAACTTTTACTGTGTTTGGCCAAAGATTACTTTCTACACATAAGAAGGAAGATGCAGTGGTCCTCTAAATACACAATGTGCAGTAGGGAAAAAAAACATGGGGGCAAGGCTTTGTATGTCACCTAATCTCCTTAATCAAACTATTATTCATTATTTTAAGTAAGCAAACCGAAATTTCACCTTTGTTCTCAAAGAAACATTGTATATACTAAGTTTGTAACGAGAAAGCCTATAATACCTAGCTAGGAATTCAAAGTATTGAGATGGAGCTAAATATTCTACATAACAATGAACAATGTAGGTTGACATAACATTAATAATAAAAAAATGTCATAATATATACTATTTAAATCCAGTTCTGTACTCAGATCCACACTTATTTAATAGTAAATTTCACTTTTTTCAGTTAGAATTCATTCTCTGATCTTCTATATTCTCCATGCTTCCATAAATTCATATATAAATTTTTTATTTATTGGTCTAATCTTTGTCAAAACACAAATACATCCTACCAGTACCAATAATGTGGCATTGGGTATAAATGAGCATTTCTGCTATAAATTATGAATAAAAGCATAACAGAAATCATAAGTTATTGCAGCTAAATGGCATTTTGAGTTTGCTCGGCAGTGAATATTATACGACAAACTGAAACCTAAGATAATTACAGCAATAAGGTACTCGCTAAGTATAAACAAATTTTTTTATCTGCTGCAGAATAAGGCATAATTGGAATAATTTTAGTATATCATTTAACAGTAAAGTGTAATTATAGTCTCGGTACTAGCTTGATTTATATATGGATAATAGAATAAGGATTAGATCAACATACATAGACAAGACATTATCAATATTTTTCTTGGTGAATGAAAAGATAGAAACAGCAGAAAGTCTTTCCACTAGCAAGGAAAGACAATGGCATCGACCTACTCATATCTCATTCAAGCATGTGGCAGTTCTCACTAATGAACATTGAACTACAATAAACGATTTTTTTTTTTGTTTTTTCTACTATGAAATATTATTGTAATATATATAAATATAAAGAAAATAAGGAACTTCAACTTTATGTCAAATATCCATCTAACATACAAGTACTTGTGCTTTCAAACAATTTGTTATGGTTCTTGACTGTATATTCTTAACAAGCCAACCAACTTCAACTCTGATCCACTGTGACAAAGGGAAAGTAAATAAGGAATCTGAAGTGTATGTTGAGTATCTAATAAATAGTTGTGTTATTCTTATGGTTCTAGATTGAATATTCTTATCAAACTTACAAACTTTGACTCTAGTATCTGTCATGAAATAATAAAAGAAATTTCTTTCTCAAACAAGAAAGGCTATCAATTATACTTCTATGATTAACCCAAGTATAGGAACTCATTTGTGCAAAGAGATTCAGCATTACCTTAGATAACTTGAGTTGGTAAGAGGCGATAACTGAAACAAGATCTGGATTGACAAATCTGGATTTTAATTCATAACTCTCGATCAACAATCTGCACAAAAATAATCAGAAAAAAGATGTAAGCACTGTGAATGAGCAACTGTTTTGCAACTATTTGACAGAGTATATTAGAGATCTCACGTTCATTTGGATATTTTAAGTATCAAATGGCCCATGTCCATAACCACCATAAATAAACTTAACAAAATATACAACTGTATAAAACAGTGGCAAAATAAAATCAGATTTGCGTCACTCAAACTACACAGGAAGAATGAAGGAGGAATGTCAGGAGGCTAAGCATTTGTCAAAACAGGAAATTTGCTGCATTATTCCTTTAAAATATGCAAAAATATCTAATAACGATGAATAAGTACCACCAAACACATGAGATTACACGGGATCAGAAAATATGGAACATATTGTATTGTTCTTGTACAAGCTCAGCGAAAACAGCAGAGGAAAGAAACATAATCCAGTAAACAAAAGAAAGGAAACGCATACACTCACAATCTCTCCTAGATCTGAAATATTTTGAGCACTAGTGCAATTCAATTTCAAGGAGCTTATTTCTGTCAGATGAGAATCTATATGCAGAACCAAAATAAATGGTTTCCCTGTTGCTTTGGCTAAAAAGAAGCAACTTTTACCAGGAAGGGGAAAGAAAGAACAAAGCTATTTTTTTTTTTCTAACCTGGTATAAAGAGGAAAGTCATCTGGCAAAAGTAAGCCAAAGCGATCACCGTCAAATGAGCCATCCACTAAGGAATATTCTCTTTCAACAATAAACACTATAGTTCTGAACCAAAACATATGGCTTAGCAAAGGCAAACGCCAATAAGGACTATTGTTGAAGAATGTTCAACCCCAAAATAAAAGGACTGATATTTACTAGAAATCGCTTTCCCATTCAATGTCATATTCCAACAACTGGGGGATTGTGGACAGAAAAGATGGAGTAGGAGTAAGCCTAAATTAACTTCCCTCCAGAAAAAGAACAAATCTATGGGACTCTCACATCGGTTCCCAACGCATTAAACAAAAAGATTCTCTAAGAAACAAAAACAAACCCGAAAAGATTCGAAAAATCAAAGAAGGGGATACGAACAAACTAGAGATACAGCGGGTCTCCACCACCCTCAATCCTGGCACCACACCAGGACACAACGCCACGGCGCCTACCTCACCACTAGCTCCACGGCCGTCAGAAAGATCGCCTTCTCGCTCCGAGCGCAGAAGAAGACAGAGAGATCAAGTGGAGGAGGAAAAAGAACCCTAAAATGTTGTCGCCTTTTTCAAGCACTCGCCTTGGCCGCTCTCTCTCTCTCGCTCGCTCTTCCTTTGCTTTGGCCTTCGACTACGAGCGAGAGAGTGGAGGAGCGGTTCAAGTAGACAGTAGCCCGAACCCGATACGGACAGAAAACCGGTTTTCCGGTTGCGGAAAAAACGGGCGGATGGAAGCGTTATAATGGAGAGAGGGCGACTGACAAGTGGCAACTCAGTAAAAAAAATCCAATTTAGGCCTTATTTATAAACAAAATGAAATTGCTTTTTAAAGATGGATCCATATTAATATGAGGAATATAAATACTTTTTTACCTTTAAAATTCAACACAATAATTAATAAGACTTTCTTTCAAATTCATATAATTGACTTTTTTCTAATGTCTTTGAACACAATGATTAAGCTTTTGTACACTATGTGCTCCTCTTTACTCCAACACAAATATAGGCGAGAGATTGGCAATGTCGTCTAGTTCTTTCCTTTGACCACATAATTGTTAAGTTTACGGTGACAAAGTTCAAATGCTAATGTATTTGAGTCATTGAACAATTAGCTAATAACTTCTCTCTC
>JAOBBC010267558.1:0-14270 GCA_025388495.1 Curcuma longa | reverse complement strand
GAGAAATGGTAGGGGAGCTTCCAGTGGTCCTTTGTTTGAGGGGGGGATTGTTGGGTTGCAAGGGTGCAAACATAGTCTCACATCTAAAACACATGGAAAAGAGCATGAGACCTTTTGGGGAGAGCCCAAGAGCAAAGCCATGAGGGCTTAGGTCCAAAGTGGACAATATCATGTCATTGTGGAGATACAGACATCCTTGGGGACCATACAGAAAACCCTCTATTCTGTTTTTCTCTTCCTGTTTTTGGTCACCGAAAATCTCCTGGGATGCTAGAGCTTGTGTGGTGTTCGGCTGTGGAAGCTACCGGAGCTCCCTGCTGCTTCTTGCTGCCGGCCCCTTACTTGCTGCTGCTTGTTACAGCCGCTCCTTACTGGTTGCTGGTTTTACTTGCTGCTGCCGAGCCTTTGATTGCTGCCGTCTTTGCTTGCTGACACCATCCAAGGAACTGTTGCAACCAGCTAAGGAGTGTTGTGTCGTTCCGTTGCTGCCTTTGAAGATCACCGAAAATTAGATTACCGACGATCATTAGAATACCCCCAAAATGAAAGAAACGTGTGTTGTTGCACGTTTCCGATATTAGGGTATTCTCCTATATCGACCGTTGCTGATTCACGGCTAGTACCGCGACCAGCAACTCGACTCGTGCTTGAGAAGTCGTCTAGACCAAACTTGGCATGGATCACCGATAGAGCATCCTGATCAGTACATGTCATTTCTGCTGAGTGTCATACGACAGGTATACCTAGAATAATTGTTATTCTAAAATTTTATTTTCCAACTATTACATAAACTCTGTTGTATCTTGCATGCGTGGTTGCGAGTGTTGTAATAATCTAGTTTATTATTTGCTTTTCTTCTGCTGTGTATGTTTTTGAAATGCATAAACACGTGCAACACACCTAGCCGATCTCAACAAAAATACATTCTGATATTTAGTAGATGTTAATATAATTGTAGGATCCTGATCGTTGATCCTGTTACACACGAAGGGATTCTTTATCGTCGTGCGTACATCAGGTGGGTACTCCTGTGCTTGGTCAACACAGGATTGTTCGTAAGTGCTTAATTATTTCTGTTGTTAATTACATTGTTGATGATCTTGCTATCTCAGTTGTATGATCTTGACATGATACCTTATTATGTATTATGGATGTTGATCTATATTATTGATACCTTACTGTAATAAGTACCTTACTTGTTGTTCGATACTATTGTATGACTTACTGATTATGCTTGATTAGATATAGGCTTAACTGTTGCACTGAGCATCATGACACATACATGATAGTAGTAGATATGTTGTTCATCATTGTTGTTGTTGGCCTTACTTGTCGCTGTGTGATAGTGGCATAAGAGTGAGAGCAATTGTTGCGCTAAGTTGGGTGCAACCAGGATGACACATTAGACTCTCTTCTGTTTAATGATTTGCAGGCCAAGTTATGTGTTCAACAGTACCTTCTGATGCATAAAGTCTTTGTAAACTAAAAGTTAAAGGCAAATACAACAACTGACTATATACTTTACATCATTGTTGACTCCTATTAATTCTCTTGTACCTAGCTTGATTACGAAATTTACAAACATCTGCATCTTGTTCTTCTTCCCAATATATCATACAACCATCTCTGTAAACATCAAACCTTTCAATCAGGAATACCTAATTTTTCATAAGTTTTTTCATATTGTGAAAATCATTAGGCATTATGTGATCACGCGGTAATACCTCTCCAATAATTTGAACAAAATCATTAAAATAATTTTCAAACACATTATGCTCTGTTTTGTCATTCAACAATCTTACGGTGAAAGATAATTTAGTATAACTATCATAACCAACCCACACAAGTTCATCTACAACACTTAATATTTATTGAAATTTGAGATATGTCTCATTATTCACGTTTTCATGAACACTTTGTTATTCTATCCCCTCCAACGGTGATGTATAAGTAGTAAACATTTGTTCCTCTGTTGAAACTTGCAAAGCTCAATTAGGGAAAGAAATTATGACTCCTTGCATCAATTATCATTCTCTGATATGGATTTAATTGATCATAATAACTCTGATCACCACTAACTGAGACTTGTATGTTTTATCCATAATTCTTGTTAGATATGAACGGATCACCATGACATCCAATTATAGTAATTCGGACCAAAATCAAATCTACAAAAATGTTCTCAAACTTTATCAGACATTAAAAATTTACCATTGTGGCATTTTTTACATAGACATCTTATCTTATCCCCATCCATAAACTCAACATTACTAGAAGCAAAATCCAAAAATTATTCCAACCCAACAATAAACTCATCAGTTAAACTCCTACGTTTAGGTATATTCTTTTTATACATCCAACTCTTTCTTTTTACATTTTTCTATTTTCAATTTACTAACATATTAAATAAAACTACTACATATAAAAGCTACTACCTCATTAATAACAATAACATAATTCAATCTTGCTAAATTTTTATAACAATAAGTACAATTATACCTAAAGCAGGTGAACCAAAATCAAGTGTATCTAAATACTTTAAATCCATGTCAAAACTAGACTTACACAAACAACATTACGAAGTCAATAATATAAAATATATATATTATATGTATAATTATATGTATTGGCTGATAAATGGCAAATGATTGCTAGTTCAGATGAGACTGAAATGGTTGCAAGGCTCGCCTCAACATCTGTGCATGGATCACCTCAACCGCCTCGCCCAACTCACGTCAGTGCCCATGGCCAAATCGCCTCAATGATCGCTTGATCAATCGGCTAGCCATCCTCACCGAATGGCCAGTGGCCAACTAGCCTCAACGGCTAGCCCTAACGGTCGACTGTCAACGACTGACCGGCCAGCGGCCTCAGTGGTCGACTTGTAAGATATGCCTATTTAGGGCAAGTGGACCGACCCAAAAGCCCAAAATTTATGCCCAATCAGAAAAAAGGTAATGGTTTGGGTTAAACCCGAAACCCGTTAGGAATTCTTAAAAAAAAGAGTCGTGGTATCACTGGTTGAAACAGCAACCCCGTCGACGTGGATCGCGGAGGACAGGGGTTAAGGGAGGGGGAGGCGAGGGTTGATCGAAAGCCAACCCTACACGGTGCTATCTCCTCTGTTCACCATCTTCTTCCTCCCTGGTGCAACGCGGCCTCCGTCCCTTGTTGGTGTTCGGTGTGGTTCGTCCTCGCTGCTAAGCTCGCGAGTTCCTCTATTGCAACCTCTTGTCGCCGCAGCTGAGCAGCAACTGCAGCCAGCCGCCGCCGCTGCTTCCGGTTTCCCTTCTACGGAAACCATTGAGCGTCGTCTCCTTCTCTTTCAAGTTCACGAATCAAAGCTCGTTGGATTACTTCGGTAAACCTAATCGTCGGTAAGATTCCATGGTTGTTTGTTGGATTACTTCGGATTCTGATTCGGGATTTAACTCACAGATCGGTGAGTTCGTGGATTACGGTGGAGAGGAAAAAGGGAACTGGCGGTGTTGATCAAACAGAATTAGGGCTAGGATTCCGAAGGTTTCCATCTAAGGTGAGTTCCCTCCTTGAATTTGATTACTTCTGTTTCAGTAATTGGATTTTTGGTTTCGGTGTTTGAATTGATTCCGGTGGAGTAGATGATTATAAAGTGTCGCATTATTTGTCTTAATATGAAATTAGTCAAGCATAAACTTATCTATTTCATTAAGAAATTGATTCAATTAATTTAATGAGAGCGATGTCTTAATAGACAGAGTAACCGAATGTAGATGAAGCTACTATGAAAGTACGTTATAAATTACGTGATCTGCAGAAAGCGAGTGATTAGGTAAGCTTTAGATGGCGTAATGTAGGAAGTTGTGAAAGAGTTAGGAGTGTAGTATGATTGTGAGTAATGTTTTTATGTCTACACAGTAGTGAGTGTAAGCTTATTAAAGTTACAAGTAATACACAGTGAATGGCTCGTAGTTGAAGTAGTGTAGGTATATATGTACAAGAGATGAGTCATGTGATATAACGATAACAGAGAAGATTATTAACGATTGAATTATTTTTAGAAGTTAGTTTTCTTTGAAATTAATTTGTTAGCATAAATTGAATCGGATCTGATGGGTCAAGTTGGTGGGATTTGTTAACCCTAGTTTGGATTAAGGTTTGATTTTGTTGTATAATTTAAAATACATTCTAGTATTTAGTAGATGTTGTTAATATAATTGTAGGACCCTGATCGTTGATCCTGTTGCACACGAAGGGGTTCTTTATCGTCGTGCGTACATCAGGTGAGTACTCCTATGCTTGGTCAACACAAGATTGTTCGTAAGTGCTTAATTATTTCTGTTGTTAATTACATTGTTGATGATCTTGCTATCTCAGTTGTATGATCCTGACATGATACCTTATTATGTATTCTGGAAGTGTTGATACCTTACTGTAATTAGTACCTTACTTGTTGTTCGATACTATTGTATGACTTGTTGATTATGCTTGATTAGATATAGGCTTAACTGTTGCACTGAGCATCATAACACATACATGATAGTAGTAGATATGTTGTTCATCATTGTTGTTGTTGGCCTCACTTGTCGATGTGTGATAGTGGCATAAGAGTGAGAGCAATTGTTGCGCTGCACTCAGTTGGGTGCAACCAGGACTGGCTATATAGCCCTCCTGATCCCGCTCGCTCCCCACTTATTAGTAGTGGTTTGTTGTTGGAGCGAGTGCAATTTTCCTATCGTGCGTCTCAGTTCACTGCACTGGGTGAGTGTCTGGGGGTGGCGAGTGCAGACAGTGATCATGCATTGCATATGTGCATACATTGTTGGTAGTTATATATCTTTTGCATTTGTGATCATTGCATTAGTTGTTACATGTCAGTGACTATTATACTTGCTGATATATGACTGTGATCGTATTGCATGATATTTGTTGTTGTACATAGTTTGTTGATCTTGAATGTTATACTGCTATTATCTTATATATTTTTATGTTGTGCACTTACTTGTTTATACCTATTGAGTATTGTATACTCACTATCCTGATCCTGGGGGGTCTCTTTGTTTTCTCCCGAGGTAGCAGGTAAGGATGACCTTTGAAGCTTGGAGTGCTGCCGGACTGCCCTATCTCACAGCAGAAGAAGTCGCATTATCTTGTTATTTCTGAGTTTTTATGCATGTTTATACCTTGTGGACTTTCATCATTTTATTTTGTAGAATTTGTAGGTCATGATGGATCTTATGTGTAACTTTGTATAGACTTGAACTTTGGTAGGTTTCCGTTGCTGAAATTTTGTTATTAGAGATTGTGGAATTTTATTTATCGTGGCGTTTTGTGATTTTTCGTAGTTATGTATTATCATATGCATGTGTTGGATGTGTGGTTGTGGCCGTGTTGGTCTTTAATGTTGTAGATAACAGCTTTGTTCATGTATTGTATTAGTATGGGTCGTATGTGCCTTCTACACTATCATGTATTAGGAAAAGTTGGATTGTTACAGGGGAGATATTGTCGAAATTTTTTGGATTGTCGTCTCCTGGGATGTGACAAGACTAGCCTCCAGCTAGCCTCACTGCCAGGCTTGACAGTCGGCCAACGGTCTCAACAGCGGCCTCAGCCCTAACCTCACTGTCGTCCCCCCCCCCAACCTCACCGCCGTCCCCCCCCCCCACTTACGTCACTGGTGACCCGCGCTCAACCCAACCAGTCGGCCCACCTCAGCTAGCCTCAGCAGCAAGGCGGTCAGGCAAAACGGCATGTCAGTCGATTTAAGCAACGACCTGCCAGCCTGATCAGCCGCCAGTAGGGAGAGGGGAGAAGAGGGGAGGGGAAAAGAGAGATGGGAGAAGCTTACTAAGTCGCCATTGCCTAGGACGTTCAACCAATCCGTGATTCACCGACAAATCTGTGATTCATCGTCCAATTGGATTCGATGACAAATCCATGATTCATCGTCAAATTGCGATAACTTTTGTGACAAAATAAATTAGCGATGATTTTAGCGATATACATTGCTAATTTCACAACTAAATTATTTCTGTCGCCAATTAGTGACGAAATAATAGTTTATCATAAAATTCGCTGCCAATTTGCGATAAAAAAATTTCATCGTTAAAATTCGTTGCTAATAACATATATTTTTGTAGTGTAATTTATCTTTTATTTGTGAAATTATATCTTAATATTTAAATATGATCTTTCTATGCAATCAAAAAATCATGGACTCGAGTCAGATCAATTCAAATCGAGCTCAAATCTAGTTTTAAATGAGAAAATCAAATCTGAAGCAATTTGAATCGTTCATTTGAGATCAAGAGTGATCTGAATCATCTGTTAAAGGTCTAATCAATCCAAGTCCAGGGAAAGAATATCTCATCCACTGATCAAGATTTGAAGCCTTAGATTAAGATCTTAACTAATCCCAACCCTATATTAAGATTTGAAGAGCTCTTACCTTTGATTCAAATCTAGCATCATCTCAACCATTCACTCGATTTCAATTCGAATGAGAATGCTATAGTATCTTGGAAATTACGATTTTGATCGGGATATAAATGGCGGGGACAAACAAAGGGCCTTCATCTTGCCTCTTCTTTCACAATCGTCGATGACCAGAGTTCCTCCACTGCCATCCATTGAGGTCCAAGGGTTCCCCTACCTTGTCCATCCATATCCATAGAAGTTTAGGAGATTCCCTACTTTGATCATGCATCACCACCTCCATCAGAAGTTCTCTCAGCTTCTTCTTCGATTCTTCACCACTGGCTATCCACTCGATCTTCTCCAGCCGTTACATTTGTTGGGAGACGATCTGAGTCATCACTGTGTTACATTAGCGTAGAGAGAGTTCAGTACTTCATTTATTTGATATCGTATCATGACAATACGAGTTCATTAAAATTAGTGTCATTGTTAGGGAATTATTAGTGGTGTTTGAGAATCTTAGAATTGATTTCTATTTTTATATAAAAATTTAAAAAATAATTTATGTTGTCAAGTGCTTTAACTTTCATGTATCGATGTTTTTTATCTTATATATTCCTATATCTTTTGATCGGGTTTATTAGTGTTTCAGTGAAAGAATAGAAAATTTCTTATGAGCAACCGTAGATCCTTATTTTCAACGATTTGGAAGTGTCGATGGGACTTATGGTCTTGGTTGGAGAGAACAATCAAATTACATGTATGAGGACACACAACACTGGAATCTTGAACCTCAATATTACCACCCTTAATATTATCAGCCTAAACAACAATACTATCCACCCATGGAGAAAAAAATAAATATGTCATTTTCAAACACATATAATTCTAATTAGGTGGATCATTCAAATTTAAGATATGGATAAGCACAACAACAAGTTGATTACTCTTATCCTTTGTATCAGAGCTCACAGGGATTTCAAGATGATTATATGCATACCTGATTACATCTGGTCCAGCAGATTGAGCCAGCTTCCTAGGAGACATTTCAAGAGTTCAGTGTAGAAACTCCTACTCAGAGTCAGATGGAGACATCAATGCAAGTACTGAAGGAACTTAGACAACAATTTACTATTAGGATCAATAGAATTAACATATCTCCACAATGGTATGATATTGTCTACTTTGTGCCTAAGCACTCATAGTTTTATTTTTGAGTTTTATCCAAAATGTCTCGTATCAAGAGAGATATCTTTCATCTTATAAACTCATAATCTTCTTCATATGTTTTCACTGTGAGACTTTGATTGTAATCGTAACAATCCTCCCTTCAAATAAAGGTCCACCATACTCCAATCGAGGTCATCTTGACATCCCCATACTTCAATCAAGGTCATCTTGACATCCGATCTTTTGACCCACCAGACCCTCCTTGTCTTGATGTCCAATCCTCTTGATCCGTCAAGACTACCTAGTATCCGATCAACTAACCTACTAGGACTATCCTGCCTCGAGTTTCATCATGGATTTTACATCCTTCATTTTTTTCCTAAAGTTTCACATATGGCTCCATATAAACCATAACTCTGATACCACTTGTTCAGATCAGTGGAATCAACATATCTCCATAATAGTATAATATTGTCCACTTTGGGTCTAATCCCTCATGGTTTTTTTTGGACTTTACCCAAAAAGTGTCATACCGATGGAGATATTTTCCATCTTATAAACTCATGATCTTCTCTATGTATTTTTAATGTAAGACTTAAATTGTAATCCCAACATTTACAATAATAGAAAACTAAAGCATGACTATAGAATTGTCAGATCTACATGGATCAAATGATGTCATCCATCAACCAGATGTTAGCACAACGTTCCAGTCACTTTCCTCATAGGTCATTCTGACTGGTATCAACATGTTGAAGGAAATGGATTGTAGAGTTTGTGACAACCTTGATTTTGATTCCACTATTCTATAGAACTCCTCTACTTTTTATATTATGATGTTACAGTTGTAGGTGATTCTAACTCTGATGATGTTGCAGATATTATTGATGATACAGGTGTTGTTAATGATGATGGAGAGTCTTTCCATACATTTGTGGATGAGGAGATTGTAGGACTTGTGCTGTGGAGGCAGAGCCCCAAGAATTACTTCTTTTGGTTGCACCACCACCTAAACCAGAGTTAGAGTCAAAACTAAAGTCAGAGTCGGAGCCCTTACCTAACTAGGAGGAGGTAGGAGGAGGCTACATTTACTTTTCTAGAGCCTCTAGGTATCTTTCAGCATGGCAAGATTAGTATCTTTTATGATCTTTTATGAAATTTTATAAATGTACCTATTATTGATTTTATTGGTTGTGATTTATTTCTTGATATATGCTCTGTAGGGACTAATTTTGTTCCATCTTTTTCTTGCCCCCATATGCGTATAGGAGATGTTTTCTTTTCCCTTCTATAGACTTTCAGAATGGACACTTCAACTGAATTGTCTTTGACCTACAAGAAGAATTTTTGAATAGCAAATGGTGGGAGGAGAGGTGTATACTTGAACTCATAGCATTCCACATCTATAGTGGATTTTGCATCTAAATCAACTCCAACCACCTGGAGGGACCAACGAGGAGATAACAAAGGAGGGAACAATATATCACGACACTAAGCACACCAGGATAGCTTTCTTCTCTACTCGGACCATCCCATTGCCAGAGTGGCTTTAACTTGTGAATTATCTTCAACCGCCAAGAATAAAGAGGAGTCTGTTCTTTGCTTTTCTTTTTTACTTCATATTTTTCTTTACTTTCATACTTTGCTTTCATAAATTTCTTTCATACTTTGCACTTTATTATATAACATTTGATTTTGAATAAACATCTTCATGCGTGTTTCTTAGTAAAATCTGGAGGATCATAAAAGTTTTTTAAATTTGATAATCACATTTTATGTCATTTGACATGATTGGATTCTATACTTGCACGTTATTGGTTAGTGTGGTAATGAAATTTATTTTGATTAATTGAGTTTGATTGTCAAAATTACCTAGAGAGTACTAACACAAGCCTATTCTTTATTTTCTTTTGTGTGATATGCACTTGTGACAATTCAACTCTAGAACTTGCTTTATTCTTTTTGAAATCACAATAACATTTGTATGTGTGAACACGATGAACGATATTTCTTTTCTCATTCTTTGATTTCTTGTCCTTTCAAATTCTAGTTGAATAATCCACTTGGTCATTTTATCTTTTGTCATAATTATTTTTGCCCTACTTTCATGAGAGTTTAGTTAGTAACTTGATGAGTTATATTTCCTGAGACGGACAAGGTTTTAAGTGCGGGAGAGGATTTCATATGCTTGAGGTTATGGAGCCTCCCTAATTCAAGTTGGTTGGAAATTAAGGAATTTTGGTGAAAGTACTACATATAATTTGAAAATTGAAAGTGACACAACTTGGTTGGATTGTTTGAAGTAAATTTCAATTGATTTGAAGGAAATTGTTCTTGAGTTGTCAACAAAATGAATGTTGTAAAAACTTTCAGAAATAGAAGCTGGAAAATTTTATCAGATCAGTTGGAATCGAGCTTAAGATATTGCTGCTAGAAGAGTTTTAGAAATCCTTATTGCAAAGGGCGTTGTGCTATTAAAGGGTTCTAAGTAATTCTAAGTTGTGATAGAAATTCGTATCATGAGGATGTCTAAAACATCAGAGTGTTGTTGAAAAAATATTGTGGGAAAAGCTTTAGAAAAGGATCCTGCTGGATTCAAATGGATTCTTCATCTATTGAATTCTAGCTGCAGTTTTCTAATTAAAAAAAAAAATCTAGAAGAAGCACTTGATATTTCATTGTAAATTGTTGTTCTATTCTTCCCAAGTACCTTGTGATTCAAAGAATTTGATTTTGATTCTGAGATGTCCATTAACAATTGTCCTCTTTAGGGGTCCAAAGTTCACTTGGTCTCGGATTGAGGAGTCCATCAACAATTGTCTTCTTCAGAGTCCAAAATTCATTTAGTCTCGGTCTCGGATTGAGGCGTTCATCAGTAGTTACCCTCTTTATGTTCCAAATGCACTCGGTCTCGGACTGAGGCACCCATCAACACTTGCTCTCTTCAGGATCCAAAGTTCACTCAGTCTTAAATCAAGATATCCATCAGTAATTGCCCTCTTTAGAGTCTAAATCCACTCGGTCTTGGACCAAGGCGCCCATCAGCAATTACTCTCTTTATGGTCCAAATTCACTTGGTCTTGGACTAAGGCATCTATCATCAATTACCCTCTTCAGGGGTCTTAGACCCATGTGAAGGTACTATCCCCCAACCTCGGCTTAAAGTAGCTCTCGACTCAGGGCCTCCAGCATGTGCCCTCAACCTAGAGTTCTTACTCAATATTTAACAAACACCAAAAGAATTGTCTTTCATTCGATTTTCAAATTGACAGATTACAATATACAAGGGTTACAAAAAGAGAAAGGGAAAAAGTTATAACTAATTAGCAAAATCTTCCACAGGAATGTCCTCACAGACTTTTCGCAGGCTCAGGAAATCAAAGGGAGTGCTTGTCGGCAAGTGTCCCGCTTCTTGACCTTGTTGAAGCACCTCATTAAACCCATGAGAGCACATTTTGATGGTGCGACCGCCGAGCAAGTCATAGAATTCCTCCAACTATAAGAATTCCTTCTTTTTGTTGGCCCATCGACCCTCTTCCCCTGCTTTGTTGCTTTCCAACTCCACCTTCTAGCTCTCTAGCTTAGCCCTTTGAGCTTTCAGCTCGGCCTTTTGGATCTCTAGTTCAACCCTATGAAGATTCCCTTTGGCCTTCATTGCTTTCAGCTCAGCGGATAGTTTCTTCCTTCATTTCCTCTCCAAGGCCGCCTGTGACTCTGATTTCTTGCCCGCTGCAGATGGGCTAGAAGCTTAGCCAATTACACCTTGAGGGAGCTCACCTTGGATTCTTGGGATGCAACCCTTGCATTTGCAATTTCCAACTCTTGCAGAGCCTAACCCAATTGCTCCGAGAGGTTGCGGCCTCTATCTTACATTGCTCTGTCATCGCCTTTGCTTCCTCCAATTCTTGATTGGGACCTGTTGGGCTTCAACCTCGGCCAGTCGATCTTGCATTGTCTAATAAGATCAGAGCAAATTTGGGAATCAAACAGTCATCTTCAGGATCTCGGCCCATAGTTGTAAATAGAAGTCAGATCTCATTCCTATAGAAGAAAATTGAAAGAATATATACTTGGGTCATGGTCACGATCATCGAGTCGCCTAGAGCCTCTAATGATTTCTTTTTCATGGCTTCCTCGGCAGCATCCTTGACCCGCACCAATACACTGCCTTGCACTACAAGAGACTGGGGCACTCGGGGAATGTTGTGGCCACTAGATGCACCTACTAAAGAGGGCAACCCCTCACTCAGCTTTTGTTGAATGGATGACGATGCCCCAGGCCCGTCGATGGAGCCCTTGCTTCAACTCGCCTTGGGATAGAATCGAGGAACTACGATTAGAGGGTCACAGGGACAAACCTGGCCCTATGACCAGTGGTTGGGAACTTGGATCAATACTTTAGGACCTAGACTCAAGGGGTTGGGAACTCGACTTAATGGGTTGCGAAGCCAGGTGTTCAACAGGCAGCGGACACAGTTCTGCGAAGTGCTCTTGAGGTCGGTGCATTTTCCTCTGTCGAAATTGTTCATTTGAGTCACCTAATGAGATGAACTCAACCCTCATCGAAGGGTTGGGTGGTGGCATATCCTCTGTAGTAGCGGTTGCATCGGTCAATGAGCCCGCAGGAAGAACAATGCATGCCTCTAGCTCAGCCTTGGTCAACCATCCGATGTCGAAGGTGAAAAGGCGATGTAAATGGCTCCGTCGTTGGATCAGATGTCTGGATCCATAGAATCTCAACAATCATCTCAAGTCGATCCCCCCATACTAGCTTGGACACATGTTGTCCTTGGAGCATGATAACATTAATCGCCGAACACAACGTTTGAATCATAGCCATGATACACGATCTTGCATATTGCTTGTTTTAATGGTGCCTAACTCGCAGATTACTGAAGTGTCATGCAGTAAGGTGGTTACGCTACTCAACCAAGTCAGTCCTAAGCCCCTATCGATGGAGGAGACCTAGACTACTTCAGTCCAATCAATCAGACTAAGCCCTCTTTCGACTAGACTCGGGGGAGACTTATGATGTGGCGAGATATGTAGTCTACGCGTGGTGCTATCAAGTTGGTTAAAAGACAAGATGAGCTGTCAGTCAAGTCAAAGGAAGCGAAAATTGTCAACCCCAGATTAAGTCCGATCTAAGGCAACGCTCGAGCTGATTCGTCAACCTCAGCTTGGCTATACCCGACTCCTTTATCTCAACCACCACAGCTCAATCACGCCTGACTCCTTCAGCTCAACTACCTCAGCTCGGCCATGCCCAACTCCTCCGACTCAACCACCTCAACCACCTCAACTCGGTCATGCTTGATCCCTTCAGCTCACCCACCTTATCTTGGTCATGCCCAATCCCTTTAGCTCAACCACCTTAGCTCGGCTACGCCCGACTCCTTTAGCTCGGCTACACCTGACTCCTTCAGCTCGGCTATGGCCAACTCCTAACTTTGGGATCTCTATGACTCGACACTTGATATATGACTCTAAGGTCTCGAATCCGATATACTTGAATGTTTCCAGTGTGAAGATCGTGGTGAACATGGGACAACATGATCAATAGAACATGGGGAACATGAGGTGATGTGCCCCCCTCCACTTGAACGTGGAAAATGTGGGATGACATATATGGTCAATAGAATGTGGGATGACATAATCGACAGAAAGTGGGATGACGTTATCCATAGAAAGTGAGGAGTACAAGGTGATGTGACACCCTCTCTACCTAGACGTGGCATCCTAATCCTGTAGATTAGAACATGGAGAACGTGGGCACCATTTCTCCACTCGATCGTAATATATAAAAGAAAGTTCGCTCTCACGAGCGAAGGTATGAGCACAAGCAATCTAGAACCTTTCTTCTACTTTCTGCTCTTTTCCTCCTCCTTGCCCTCAAAGACCTGACTTAAGCATCGGAATGGTTGAGTCAATGTTTGTCTTGATCTTCATTCTAACTCTTGTTGAGTTTTACAAAGATCCACAGAGTCCATCCTTCGCCGGATCATTAGAAACTTGTCAACCTTAAAGACAACTCATTGGTGGTTCACTCATCCTTGATCTTAGACAGAAACAATGATGTTCAAGTTTATTTGATAAGATAGTTAAGCCGAGCCTACAATAAATTAAGTTGTTGAAATGATTGTTCAATCTTGATTTGATTTTTTTTTTTGTTATAAACTTGAGTTTAGTTTGTTTAGATGTCATAGAAGCTTTCAATTTAAGCTTGATTGTTTGAAATTTTTATATTTTAAACTTATTTAGTTGATTATTAAACTTGATAATATAAATTTATCTATTCATTTTAAAAGTTTCTTTATTTAGATAGCATGTTGATTAAAGTTTATTAATAAGCATGATTCACAAATATTATTCATCAATATTATTCAAGAAAGTTCAGTAGCCAAAGGAATAAAGGTACACTTACACTTCATTAACATCAAGAATTAATGACTCAACTACTTCTCCGATCCGTCCCGATTGAATGCTTGTCGTTTGGAGAAAGTAGGGGTGGCCAAGCCTTCTCCTCCAGTGCTAACTAACTCTCGCTATAAAAGACCAAGAACGCCATCAACGCCATCCCACCGACAGAGCTGCGAAATCGATCCGATCATTCGATGGCGTCCGACGCATCGTCATCTTCCCCTGAACCTCTCCACGTGCTCATGTTCCCTTACCTCGCCTTCGGTCACATCAGCCCTTTC
>JAOBBC010267470.1:0-14270 GCA_025388495.1 Curcuma longa | reverse complement strand
ATTGCAACCTTCCTCCTCCGATCGATCCCTGCGCGCAAAAGGCAAGGAATCACGACTAGGTCCCGATCGCAATTCTTGCTCGCATGAAAGATCGCGAGCTCCCTCCTTAAAAGTGCACCGCCGGTTGCAGGTTTGGGAGGAATAGAAACCCTAGTGCCATCGACTTCTTCTTCCTGATCGCGCAACCTTCCTCTCCCGTCTTCGGTGATCTCTCCGATTAGAAAGACTGAAAGCTTGTAGCTTCTCCTAAAGTTGCTCCTCCATCACCGAACCTTGTTATCCAACCGTCGACCACCAGTGAGTTGCTGCTGGAGCGCCAAGTTGCCGCTAGGGTTCGTTGTTAGAAGCTTGGGCGCTTTCAGAAATTTCTCCATCTTCGCCGAAAAGAATTCCGGCTGTTTGCCCTAGACCGACAGTTAAAGCTTGACCACCATAACTACACTGGGAATATGATTGCGTCCAATAGTTAGAAAGCCCTGGAAAACGAACGCGATGTGTGTTGTTGCGTCTTTTTCGATTTTAGGATTTTCTCTCATATTAACCATTGCTGATCATCAGCTAGTACCGAAGACGGTGACACGACTCGTGACTTGAGAAGTCATCCAAACGAGGGCTAGACGTGGATCACCGGTAGAGGCGGATCTTTGACAGAGACGCTCGATTAATGTCATTCCCGCTCAGCGTCATTCGTCAGGTATACCTAGAATAAATTATTATTTTAAAAATTTTAATTTTCTGCTATGTCATGTACATGTTGCATCCTATATGCGTGTATTGCGAGTGTTGTAATAATTAGTTTTAATTATTATTTTTTCTTCCGCTGCGCACATTTGTGAAACGTGTAAACACGCGCATCGCACCGGGCCGATCCTAACAAAATCATCACTAGTGAGTTGGTGTAGTAGGAAATAGCATTGTTTTGCACTCTCCTCGACCAAAGCTAAATATGTTGTCATGGGAGAGTGCGTATCGCAATTCCTGTTGATGATGCACACATTAGTTGACTATGGACTTGAGCACAAGAATGAAAGGAACTATGTAATAACATAAGTACAATAAACTTTACAAAGAACCCAATGCATCATTATAGGACTAAACACATTGAAGTGAAGCATCACTTCATTAGAGATTATGTATCTAGCGGAGACATTGAGGTCAATCACGTTGAGTCCAAGTCAAATCTAGTAGATATTTTCACTAAGCCACTCTCAGAAAATGAGTTCAATTACTTGAGAAGGGAGCTCAATATATGCTATATAGACTGAACACCACGATAGAATTACATGCTGAGCTAGACTTAGGTTTTCCTTAATCAGTCCATCTCACAAAAAATTTAAGGATAACATTGATTATGTAATGCTTAGATGGATGTGAGATGTTAGGATTATGATTCTTGATCTACAATGTTTTTTATGATGTTTCACTTTAATGTGTTTAGTCATAAAATGATGCACCGAGTTATTTGTCAAGTTTATTGTACTTATGTTATCGTACAATACTTTTACATTTCTAAAATGAAGCATCACTTCATTAGAGATCATATATCTAGAGAAGACATTGAAGTCAACCAGGTTGAGTCCAAGTCAAATCTAGTAGATATTTTCACTAAGCCATTACTAGAAAAATGAGTTCAATTACTTGAGAAGGGACCTTGACATTGTGCTATGTAGACTGAAAACCACGATAGAATTGCATGCTCACCTAGATTTAGGTTTTCCTTAATTAGTACATGCCATAAAAAGTTAAAAGGATAACATTGATTTTGTATTACTTAGATGGGTGTGAGATGTTAGGATTATGATTCTCGATCCAGAATGCTTGTTATAATGCTTCACTTCAATGTGTTTGATCTTAGAATGATGCACTGGGTTCTTTGTCAAATTTATTATACTTAGATTTTCATACAATACCTTTATATTCCTATAATGAAACATTATTTCATTAAAGATCATGTATCTAAAGGAGACATTGAGGTCAACCATATTAAGTCCAAGTCAAATCTAATAGATATTTTCACTAAACCACTCTTAAAAAATAAGTTCAATTACTTGAGAAGGAGCTCAACATATGCTATTTAGATTGAACAACACAATAGAATTGCATGTTCACCTAGACTTAAGTTTTCCTTATTCAATACATCTCACAAAAAACTTAAAGATAGCATTGATTGTGTATTGCTTAGATAGACGTGAGATGTTACGATTATAATTCTCAATCCACAACACTTGTTTCTGATACTTCACTTCGATGTGCTTGATCCTAGAATGATACATTGGGTACTTTGTCCGATTATTGTACTTATGTTATTGCACAACACCTTTACATTCCTAGAATGAAACATTACTATTGGCATTTACCTTCTTTTTCATTAAAAAGACACATATACACAAACATACATAAATGGGTGTTATGTGGAGTCGAAGTACCTAACATATACAAATATATAAAAATGTTACAAATGGAAAGATGAAATTGGATAACTCCCCTTTGTGCAAGTTATAAGCTACCCAACCTAATAGTTTGATGTTACCAAGACAACTAATGCAACATGTTAAAACTATCTTTGGCATAAACTAACACATGAACTAAGAATAATCACCATGAGCGATTAAGATACAACTTATTAAAATGGAAATAAGGACAAAAATAAAAAAGCATAGCACCTTAATCTTTTTCGTACTTCTAGTAATTGACCATGCAAGGACCTCAAGTGATTTGTTAAATCCTGCATAAAGATAAATAAAGAACTAGGAAGGTCAAAAAGAGTGAAGTTGTATATGTTATAAGGGATATTTTAGCATGGTTCTTGAAGTTTAGCCTAGCCTCAATTTGACCTTGGAGTATCAAATATCTCAACTTTTTCCCCTAATCTTTATTGAACTAAATCAAATTTTTTTAAAAAAAATGTTGCACACCATTAATTATAATCTAAAATTGGATATGTTTTGTACTAACCGAGATGTTTAATTAAACTCTAACCTACCAATATATCTGAAATTTCAAAGTCAAACATAAACTAAGACTAAACTTCAAAGACCAAAATTAAACTTTGCTCTAATTTTGACTAATGATGTAGGACAAAATTTTAATCTCACATACCTCAACTGATTCTTCACTGGAAGAAAATAAAAAAGTTTATGTTAGAATTATTTTAGAGCACTATAAAAAAATACATTATAAAAAGATACAAGTAATACCTTGAGCCAAGGAACTCTTGGATATTGACATCATGGTCTAATTTCTTGAATGTTTTCTTAAGAGCCTAAAAAAAGGACAATTTTAAGAATATGTACACAACTTAATTGCTTGAATTATCATCTTCAACAGAGATGGAATGATCATACTTATTTACTGATGATTAATGTTGAATGGTAAACAAACTTACTTCAAGGCTCTCCAATTTCCTATCATGATTAGGAAAAAAAATTCTCATTCAAAAATCTTTGATAGATAAAAGGAAGAAACATATTGCAAGATCCATGAGAATAGATGCATACCTTTTTGCCCTTTCTTGCAGTGATACTTGAGCAAACCTTTCAACAACCTTCTCAATATTGCTATTAGAAAAAAGGGAGAAAAGTGAAGTAAACAATTGTGTAAAAAGATTAAGATCACTATTTGTACAAATATAGTAAGACATCAAATACTAGAAAAAGAGACACTATGTAGCATTTACAGTAGTGCCAAGAGGGATGTAATTTGTAGTCTTGAACTCAGTGGGACACCATGGTCAATGATAAATTTGAGGTATCTTTGTGATAAAAGTTTTTAAAAAAATAAAGATCCATGGTAATTGAATCATATGTTGAGTCAGCAAACCGCATGCCTCGATATAATACTACAAATAGCCTCATTATCTAGAGAAAGAATTACAAATTTGACAATATGTTAATGATAGTCTAGCCATAGTAAAACTAGAGTACCTTAATTCATTTCCATTTTTAAAAGTTAGGACTAGATTTGTAAAGATATAGACTAGATTTAGCAACTAACCAAAATATTGAATACAAGGAACACATCAAATGTCTTAAGAGAGTTTAATTTTGGTATGTGGTGAGAAGATAAGTTCTTTGGCAAGAAAAGAAAAGAGTAGGATGTGCCTTTTAGGAAACACTAGAAGTAAGTCAATGATTTAAAAAATCTCCCAAGACTACCCACCAAGTAAAGAAAAGATGGTACTCATTAACCATTTGGAGGAACTAAAGCACCAAAAGAATTTTATGTTCATGGGCAAGAAGAATTTCAAGAGTTGATTAAGATGACTGTGGATGCACCTTTTTTTTTCAAAAATTTCATATAATGAGACTATATTTAGAGCAAATAAGAATTCTACAATTTAACATTTAAAGGAAGAGAACATTATGCAATATGTTTCAGCAAAAATTATGTGAAAAAATATAATACAATTTATTGGGACTTGCTTATCGAAGAATGGCACATGCTTAGTCTCAGCACTAGTCCCTATTGATTTCTTCACATGCATTAGTGAAAACAAGAGTGATAATATGGACAAAAATTCATTTGCATTGTGTGAGAAAGATAATAAATAATTATTTCCGGAAAATAGAGGTACAAACAAAACTAATAGACATTTCAAGAGAATAAATTAAATTTCTTCACATAAACAAATAAATAAGCCTTGTCGTGATCTTTTCAAGGGAACACATTTTGATTCGGATCAATATTCTCAAATGTGGTTTGCAAAATGATTGAAGGAGAATACAAACATTTACCTACGGTCCCCAATGCATATAGTAGGTTTTGCATTAGGCGCAAACATGATCAAAAGAAGGTCGATGTCGCACAAAATGGAGAGCTCCTTCGCCTTCTTCAATATCCCCGCTTTCCTTTTTGAATACGTGACCTGTCGACTGCTGCTATTTTCCAATCTCTTTATCTTTAGTTTCACCCTCCCCATTGAATCTCTTGTGGAAGATACAGGTTACAACCCTTTTACTCCCTGTATCTTCCACAAAAGTTGCAATCTTTCAATCCCTGACCCAATTAGACGTCTACTCAAGAGCAGACAAAATAAATTGAGGATCTTTGTTGTAGGAGAATATCGCACCGATGGGAGAAACTGAATGAAAAACCTTAAAGAGATTTTGTTTCTCAGTGCAATTATAAAAAGGATTTGGGATACTAATAAGTGCGCCCAAAGATCACGATGCATCAAATTTGGAATCTTACCTCCCTTATGAATCGATCTTTTGGGACTAGTGTGGGCGATCTTGAGATCGGATGACAGTCTAAGAAGGAAGAGGATGCGGGAAGCGAGGGGATCGCAAATCAGAGAGGGGAGGGAGAAAGAGATGAAAGAGCGGGAGGAAAGGGTCAGCGAGTCCGTCCAACCAAAGCTACTCCCTAAGAAATCTCTGAGGTCATTTGCTTGGTTTTATATTCAATTTTATTGGTAGATCGCATGTATATTAATAAATTATTCTATACTAAATCAAATTGAACGTGCTCAAGCCATGGATAACAATATATATATATATTCTAGATAATCTTCTGCATATTTGACACCTTAACTATAACACATATCAATATTAAGGGAGACAATTTTTTTTTTTTTTTTGCTTTTTTAGGCAGGAAGAGTTTCATTGGAAACCTAAAATTAAGATCAGATAGTTTGTCAAAACTGTCAAATTTCTTGCTAATATTTTGTTCTGAACTAACCTTGTGATGCAAGAAAGGAGAGACCAAAACTTTAGATTTTAGGTGCCTTAATCTTGATCTAGGTGATTGGACGGTCCAACACTCGAAAGGGATCTAGGCACCTAGATGTCAATTGATCGGGCCAGCGAGGCAGATGAGGTGATAAGTTCCCAATGGTTGGGACACTCAGCCTCCAAGCGCTTGAAAAGTCTCCAGGCGCCCGGATATGGATAAGGTCTTGTAGAGTCAAAGTTGATCCCACAACCTCCACATCAACATATCCAGACACTTGGACGATGTCGAGTCAGCATCAGAAGCGGATCGATAGGATGACATAGAGGTGCTCGAAAAGAGTTCTAGACGCCCGGATTGGTCTATATATGTAGCTATGAGGAAAAACCCTAGAATATAACCTTTATGCTACTACAACAACTTTTTGCACGTGAATAGCACATTCAATACGCCATCGTAACACCGAGGAGCTGCACCAACTTCTACACTGCACATCTACTTTATAAGGCGTCAAAATTTACATTTCGATGTTGCACTTAAACTCTTATGATGGTAAAGGTTTACTGTTCCTAACTTCTTTTGTAAAAGCAAAAACTCCTTCTGGTAAGAGGGGAGTTTAAAAGTGGATTACTCGTCGAAAATGATCAAGGATTGTGGCCCTTGGAGTAGCAGCTATTAGTAGTAGATTTAGAGCCAATTATATGATGATTGACTAGGGACTTTTGTATCATATTTTATTGTTAATAAAAGTAAAGTTTGGTTATTATATTTATTTCATATTTGTATCAAATTACTAAATATAATAATATCCTTGAGTAGTAGGTTCTAATCTATATCATATCAATTAGTTGAATTGATAGTGAGATGATGTAGAGAACACTACTTTTAACTATTCCTAGTTAAGCATTAATATTTAAAGACAATATTAATGCATTAAGACTAGCATGTAGGTCAATTGATGACTTGATCTCACAAGTCATAAATATGTAATATCACGTTGACACATGGGTATATATTAGAGAATATATACTAAATTGACCCGCCATGAAAAAGTTTTATGGATTGTTATATGAGTGTTATAAACTTTCTCATGTAACTATTGGTATAAATAGTCTATTGGTGCAAGAAGCACTAAATCTGGCCCTAGAGTTTCGATGTTTAACAATACACCTAGGTCTGATCAGTTTGACCAAGGGTTAATCCAAATAGGACCTAATGTTTGGATGTGAGTGAAGTCTAGTCAAGTTAGTTTGACCATATAACTAGCGAGAAGTCATAGTTAGTTAGACTAGGCAGTGGAAATCCTGATATGGAAGATTGAGCATGAAAATCTTGATGAGTAAAGCTAGGCAGGGAAAGTCCTAGTTATAGGCTAGGCAAAGGCAAGTCCTAGTTTGGAGGATCAGGCAAAAGTCTTAGTAAGGTTAAGTACACCAAGTGCAAGTCCAAGCAGTATCAGGAGGATCGAAAAGCATGATAAAAATCCAAGCAAGTCAGAGGACCAGATGCTTGGTGCAAGTCTAGGCGGTCAAGTAGACCAGTAGCCTAGCAGCAAATCTTGGGGGTCGAGGATCATGGCTAAGCGGGAATGTAGGATCTTGTAACGCGTCAGAGGGGTGAATAGCGCGTTGTCACTTTTTGTTCGTTCATTTCTATCAGAATAACTTGCAGCGGATTAAATAAAGATACAGGGGACTCACGGATTTTACTTGGTTCCTAACCTCCCAGGGTTAGTACGTCCAAGGCCTATGTACGGGAGGCACCCGTCCACTAGTGGTCTCCTTTCTGAACTTTGTTCAAAAGCGGAAAAACACATCTTACAGTCCAAATAAATAAAAGCAAGTAATTAAAGAACATAAAGTAAGACTGAAATAAAAACAAACACTTTCGCCGATCTAGAAGTCCTGAGCGCCGCGCACTCCTCCAATCCTAGATCTTTCCCGATTGCAAGCGCTTGGCCTTGTTCACGTTCCGAACCACTGCTAGAAGGAGAGAATGACTTGGAATTCGTTGATCTAGTTGTGCATGTCGCTCCTTCTTTTATAGCATGCTCAGGTTGACTCTAGCCAATCTCAAGTCGACCCCACCTAGACCGCGATCCTTTTTCTCCGCAGCTGACTTGGCCTTCAGGTCGATTGGAGCATTCATTCAGGTCAACTCCAAGATGACGTAGAAGATCTTGATAAATGATAGAAAAGGACTTCTTCATAGCCTAAATTTATGTAGACGACATCATTTTTTAATACAACCAATACTAATTAAATTCTTAAATGAATTTGTTGAACTAATGAAAAATGAGTTCGAAATGAGTTGAGTAGGTGAGTTACACTTTTTCTTAGGGATACAAATAAAACAGACTAAAGTTGGTAACTACATTTATCATATTAAATATGCTAAAGAGCTAATTAAGAAATTTGGCATGAAAAATGTAAAAGAAATAAAAACAGTCATAGCAATAAATATAAATATTGATAATGACCCAGAAAAAAATAAGTAGACTTAAAATACTATAGGAGTATAATAGGTAGTCTACTATACTTAATTGCAAATTGATCTAATATTTTATTTGCAGTTGGTATGTGTGCTAGATATCAATCAAATGCTAAAGAATCCTACCTAACATTAGTGAAAAGAATACTTAGGTATGTCAAGGGAACACTAAATGTAGGAATGTGGTACCCTAGAAGTAACCACTTTGACCTAATAGGATACTTTAACTCAAACTATGTTGGTTGTAAACTAGACAGAAAAAGTACAAGTGAAGGATGTCAATTCTTGGGTCCATATCTAGTTAGCTGGTGTAGCAGAAAGTAATAATGTATTGTACTATCTACTACTGAAACAGAGTATATAGCAATGGGGAAATGTATTGCACAATTACTATGGATGATGCAGACATTAACGGACTTTAATCTAAAATACCATAATACTAAAATCTTAATTGACAATGTTAATTCAATCAACTTGACTAAGAACCCAATCCATCACTCTAGAACCAAACATATAGAAGTCAAATACTATTTTGTTAGGGGTCATATCGCTAAGGGAGAGATTATACTCGACTATGCTGAGTACAAATCAAACCTAGTCGACATCTTTACAAAATCTCTCCCTGAATCTGAGTTTAGCACACTCAGAAGAAAATTAGAAATGTGCTTGGTAGACTAAGTTTCAATTTATTAATTATCTTTTCTGTCAATTTTTTTTCAAAAAACTCATGATTTTCAAATCTACTATTACTTATACTTTCAAAATTGTTTACTTATTATTTTTTTAAAAACTTAATTTCAGAAAGATATTTTTAAAATTTTAATTTCAAAATTAAAGAAAAAGGTTGGACTTAGCCTAAGCATTCCTAATAGAGATCATGCACTGGCTAACCACATCTCGCAAAGCACACTAGATATAACTTGATTGTGTATTATGAAACCTAGAACGGTATGAGATGCATAGGGTAAAAGTCTGAATTTTCGATGCTTATGTTAGTGCATCAAAATAAACCTGAGCTAAAAATAAGTACAAATATGGATCAGGTTCTGCAAACATATATATACTTAACTTGACTAACTTTGTGAAAACTGCTATTTTCTGATAGTTAGTTAATACCAATAAGTTAGATATGTGACTAAAGGATAAATTTTTTTGTCTAAGTATTTATATATATATATATATATATATATATATATATATATATATATATATATATAATATAAATGTCATGCTTGAACTCTACCCCAAATATTATTATTCTGCTTGAAATTATATTTATTACTTTTTGCAAGTTTATTTTTAAAAAATGCCTCAAATTTATTTTTGATTATGTGAAAGGGAGAGAGAGTGTGTGTATGGAAATAAATTTCAAAGTAAAGAAATTTTAAATTTCACTTCTAACTAAAAATTCTTCTGAAAAATTAAGTACTTCAAAGTTTTTACATTTTTTTAAAAAATTACTTTCTTTTATTTCAAAAGTATTTCTTGTGTAAAATTATTTTCCTTGGAAATGTTTAAATTTTTTTATCTTTTTCCAATAAAGCATAACTTTTACAAAATATTTTTTTAAAAATGCTTTCAAAATCTTAAGTATGACTTGGATGGTTCTTAGATCAATTGACAAAAGTAAAAAGAATCATGTCAAGTTCAGGGAGAGAAAGAAAAACTTAGTTTCTAAAACTTTTTCTAAGTATACCTTAATTTCAAAAGAGATACTGAGTTAAATGGCAGTCAGTGTTTTTGACTTGGAATTTCATTGTGAATTTATTTTTGTTAAAGGAAATTTATACTTAACTTGGAATCTAGATTACCATAATAAAAAAGGAGGAGATTGTTGGTGTAGGAAGCACCAGATGATCGAAGTAAGGTTTTGATAATGGTGAAGGGTTCAAGTTAAGTCTGTGAAGTTGACTAATGAGCAAATCTAAGTATACAGGTAATACAGGTAAGTCTTAGTTGCGACTAGGCAAAGGAAGTCCTGATCAGGAAGACTGGATAAAGAAGTCCTAGTCAGGAGGATTGGGCAAGGAAGTCCTAGTCAAGAGGACTAGCAGGGAGACTTGGCAGATTAGAGCACTTGACGGGAAAGTCTAGGTGAATCTGGTGGACTGGAGGTTTAGCGGTGGAAGTCCTGGGGGTCATGGATCAAAGGCTGAGAAAAAGTCTAACAGGTCTGGAGGATTGGGTTAACAAAAGGTAAATTCTTCCAAGAGGAGTGGGTGAAGACACATTCCTTGGAAGGGGAACAGTAGACGTCAGTCTAACCTAGGATTTCACTATAAACCTAAAATCAAGACCAGACAGTTTACCAAAATTATCAAATTTTCTACTTATATTTTATTCTGAACTAACTTGTAATGCAGGAAAAGAGGATCAGAACTTTGGATTTCAAATGCCCTAATATGGATTCAGGAGACTGGATGGTCCAGGCGCCCGAGGTCAGCCGCGATCGGGTCAGCGAGGTGGATGAGGTGGCAAGTTTCCAGTGGTCGGGACACCTCATTCTCTAGGCGCTTGGAAAGGCTCCAGTGTCTAGATATGGATAAAGTATTGCGGAGTCAAAGTTAATTTGGTAACCTTCATGTCAGCATTGGGGCACTCAGAAGGGATACAGGCGCCCGAAAGATATCGAGTGAACGTCGAAAGCGGATCGACGAGATGACGTGGAGGCGCCCGAAAAGAATTTCAGGCTCCTAGATCAGCATATATATGTAGCTGTGAAGGAAACCCTAGAACACAACTTTTACGCTACTATGACAACTTCCTACATGTGAACAACACATTCGATACACTATTGTAACTCCGAGGGGTTGCATCAACTTCTACACTGCATATCTACTTTATAAGCCAGTAAAATTTACATTTCGCTGTTGTATTTAAACTCTTAGGACAGTAAAGTTTTACCATTTCTAACTTCTTTTGTAAAAGCAAAAACTCTTTCTCGTAAGAGAGGAGTTTAATAGTAGATTGCCTATCGAAAACTAACGATCAAGGATTGTGAGCTTTGAAGTAGCAGTCTGTGGTTGTGAACCAAGTAAATAAAAGTGTTATATTCTTTTATTTCTGCTGCATTCCGTATCCGTACTTTGATTTTCATAAGATTTTCAAACATGTGAAAATGTGACGAACGCGCTATTCACCTCCCTCTAGCGCTCAACTCGATCCTACATGTGCAAGCTTTTCTATATGTTTATGCTAAGTTCTTTTTCTTTCATAGTTGATGTAATTTCCTATGAAAGTGTGAACTATCCTTATAACAACTTAAGCAACCCTTCTAGGTTAGAGAAGAGTCTGCCTTCTTCCTATTCATCCTGTTTCTTTACCTTCTCAGTTCCTCAGTCATTTTCCTAGTATACGCCATTGCAGACAGCTAACTGTAGATGGACCAGCAAAGAGACTTGTTCTTAAAACTTATAAGACCTGTGAGGACTAAGTAAAGCAGCAAGGCAAGAAGCCTGATTAAGGCTTGAAAAATAGGTATATGAGACAAGTAAACTACTAACTCCTTAACATGTGAGGCTCACTAGAACGAGAGATAACTTAAGACAAAAAACAAGAAGCAAGGTATCCTTTTTCTCATGACCAAGATCACTAGAAACCTAGAAAAATCAACCTTACTCGAAATTTGGTATTAAAGCCCTATGAACTTGGACCACAATGATAGTGAATGACTTCTTCTAATACAGAAGAATTCAAGGAATTTAAAAAATTAGACTATCTAGACTTAGCGGTATAGTGTCCCGCTAGAAAAGTTAACACTTTAGATTGGAACAAACATAGTTGTTACTTGAGAATAAGATCTCACATCCACTACTTACATTTTGAAACCCCTCACTTAAATACAATAATAGATCTCCTGATAAGTGTAGGAACTTCTTTAGAATCTCAGCAAGGACATACTTGTTACACAGTAACTGATGGATTGGAAAAAGAAAACCAAATCGTTAGAGATATTAGGAGAAATTTAGACTATCTTAAAGAATCACAAGATTCTTTAAATAGATGATTTAGTCAACTTAATTTAGTAAGTATTCCTACAAAGAAGGATATCCTAATTCTATCCAAACTTATTGAAAAAAACAAACCAAGACACTTCGAACTTCAATCCCAAGACTTACTACTTCAAATTAAAGAATTAATTACTAAGAATAGAACCTAGATAAATGAGAATTTAAAATTCTTGATGCTATACTTGAAGAACTCAAGTATAAATGAACAAATTGAAAATTGAAAATACATATTATGAAGAAACTATAGATTATACCCAATAATATTCAAAAACAAAAGAAGACGGATATTATATGGTTGATTTAATTGGGGAAAGTGATCAAATACAAACCTAGCAAAACAACACTATAATAACCCTGTTAACATCACTTCATCCTAGGATAACACTCATAGAAAATAAATTACTCCAAATAGAAGCCTAAATCCAAAGGACTAATCAACCTAGATAGGGGAAAGAGAGTCTAGAAAACCTAACAAAAGACTTAAGTAAATTGTCTATTAGAAACATAGTGCTCAGAAGGCGACCTAAAGCATATTCTTTCTTACCTTTTACTCCACAACCTACATGAGTTTGACTAGGACCCAAATCGAGGCCTTCTCAAGTCCCTCTCAAACAATACGACAAAGTGAAACAAACATTACTTCCTGATTAGATTCTATAATAACCAAAAGAAATAGTATTTTTGGTCATAGATTAGAAACTTATAGATATAGAGAGATCTAAATGTGTTCTCTAATGAACAATTAAACACACTTAATCCTAGACGATTGTCAAGGGAGACTTTCTTTTATTACTTCTATTTTTAGACACCATAGGACAGAACCACTTCATCTCCTAGATGGATGAGAAGAAAGACTAGGACTTATGACTGAAGAATCAATACAAACACTATTAAACAAAATACATAATTGTTAGGAATCGGGAGATGGCTAGAGAGAGGGGAGTGAATAGCCCCACTTCGTAATCGATTTTTCTCCTACAATCGGTTAATACGCAGCGGAAATAGAAAGAAAAATAACTAGTAAAACAGAGAAAAAGCTAACACACGGATGTACGAGATTCGGGGATAACTTGCCTCTACTCCTCGGCGTGTCCGTAAGGTGGACGATCCCTTGATCTTCGGTAGATCACACCCCGGATGAATCCGTCTAGATAATGCTCCTTCTCGGTGGAGAGACCTCTCTAAAACAAATCTCACATATATCGAATAAGCACAGAGATAAGAGGAGCTTGAGGCAGTTAAAAGAATAAGAACTTACAGAACCACTGCCTCAACTTAACCACAACACCAAAGATCCGAAGATTCACTCGAGAGCTCTCAAGAACACCAACACTTGCAGCACCTCAGGGAACTCAAGCAAGCAAAAGCAATGAACGCAAGTAAAGAGTGCGCAATTCACAGAATCATAGCTTTCTTGAATTCTTGTTTCACTCTCTACTACTCCATCCTCTTCTTTTATCTTCCTCTCTTCTGCTCAGCTCATGCACCCACGCCTACTGAACCAACTGAGCTCCTCTGAGCCCTCCGGCACACTAAAGTCATCCTCCTCCAGTTGCCAAGTGAGTTCAGTCGTCGTGCCAGTAGCCGTTTAACCTGAAATTAGCTATCAAACAAATATGATAAAATGGAAAGCCAAACCTTGACTCTCCTCATTGTTCCTTCATTTGAATTTGAATATCTGCAAACTCAGAGCAAACATCAGCAACAAATCGCAAGTAGATCAGAGAATCAAAGAGCAGATCAGAAGAGCAGAAATACGCAGAATATAGCCATAATCGATCAAGACATCGATTAAGAGAGAGTGTAATCGATTACCACCCTTATAATCGATTCTAGCATGTCTTAATCGATCAGACAATCGATTAAGACTCAACATAATCGATCAAGTGATCTATTAAGTGTCGTAACCTGGTTTCTCAGTAAAGCTTGTAATCGATCAAGGAATTGATTAACCTTGTCCGTAATCGATCAAGCAATCGATTATGGTGGATTATGTGAATATCTAATTTCTCATAGAATGCTATGTAATCGATCCGGTGATCGACTAACCATCCTAGCCATTGGTTAATTGATCCACCCACCGATTACACTGAAGTGAAT
>JAOBBC010267195.1:0-14308 GCA_025388495.1 Curcuma longa | reverse complement strand
GAAGGGCCATTGGGTATGTGCTTCATTGATTCCTTACATTTTATTTCTCCTGTGTGCAAATATTATATTTAGTTTCATTATGTTCATGTCTTATTCTATATTTCTAAAGGGGAGCGCAACGGTATAATTGTTGTCATGTGACCGGGTAGTCACGGGTTAGAGTCACAGAAACAGTCTTGCAATACAGGGTAAGTTGCGTACAATAGATCCTTCTTTGGGATCCCACATTGGTGGGAGCTTCGTGCGCCGAGCTGCCCTCTATATTTCTAATTCATATTATAAGTTGGACACGAATAGGACATAGATAGTAACTCTGCTCTAGCTTAAAGAGAAGTCTTGAAGGTACTGAGTTTATTAGGTATTCAGTGTAGATATAGTGAGTTAAGCCCCACACTAATGCTGCTAGGTTTACAACTTTATTATTAATCTATAGTTATTTCATAGTGGCATAGTAAAATAATTTATTCAAATTTTCTTGCATCCAAAATATAAGTGCAACTTTAGCTGTAAACCCATATCAATGAGGGAAAAAAGATAATATGCATACGCACATAATTGAAGGCAATATTAGGGGATCACAACAATTAGTTATGTATATTAGGCATTGAACAGAATATTAAGATGTAATTGTGTAGTTACCATAAAGGATAAAATTAAAATTACAAAAAAAAAATATCTAAGAGCAATTAGATTTAATTCAATAGGTGATAAAATGATAGAAATAACAACTGTATGGATATGTTGAAAGGTGGCTGATAAATTCTATAATTAAAAGAGTTAAATATATTAAAATGAAAGGCATATGCTGTAGAGGGAGACCAAAAAAGTATTAGTTTAACAAAAAATAATTTAATTAGTTTGAATATTACTAGGGATGTAGCTTTAAATAGAGCTCCATATAAGAATAAAATTTATCTAGTTGACCAGAATAGTTTGGAACAGGAGGCTTCATAATGGTGACAACATATCAGACAACTAATCTCTTAATTGTTGATTAAACTAGATTTAAAACACTGCCTAGAAAACACACCAAAATCTGCATAACATTGGTAGCTTAAGATACTTTCCCAGAATATATGAACTCACAAGATTTTTTCCTTGAAATGAAATAATAACCATGATGCTTTCTCATGATGATAACTGTTAACATCACGGATAGAGAAGCAGCACCAGCAATAACACCCAACAACATGCCTGCCAAAGCACCTTTACTTAACCTTGAAGAATCTGCAATAATCCATTGGCTTTAAGAACAACTCATCAAGATCTAACAATTCCAAGTTGAGAAATTCATAAGTAGTCAAAAAGGGATATGCAACCAAATCTTCTTGCAAGGTAATACATAATTTATAAGAATTCATATTGAGTAGAGTCAAAAACAAGATTTTAATTTCTTAAAAATAATAACACTAAATATTCTAATTTAATGATTAATTCAATAATCTGAAAAAATGCACTCAAGACTATATGAAGTTGGAAGGGAATAGTGACATAAAGAGAGGGCAAATCAGTCCTAAATGAATTTCATCATCATGTTTCTAAAACAAGGTTCCCATCCTAAACAAGACAGATAGTAAGGTCAAACATAGTTTATTGATAATGATCAGCTCTGACATAGTGAACTAAATTGATGCCAACCTATCTTTTCCAAGGCCAGAGTAAATAGAAAGAAGATCATGGGCATGCCCTACCTTTAATTGATGAGAGTGAAAGTGTGAACATAGTTGTAAATTTAAAATATCTCCTAATACGTTACTGTACTCTGATTTTCAAGAATTTAAATTATTTCTGATACCTGTAAATATATTTCAAATTTAAAGATGCTTAGAAAAATTTCCATTTAAAAGTGGTTTATGTTAAGTAAAATTGAAATTGAAACTGTGAAATGAAGTTCCAACAATATAAAAAGAAATGAAAAAAATAGAGTCCTAATGTTGAAAAGATTTTATGAGCAAAACTTATATAAATAAGACTTTATGATCTATTGAATTTATTATTCAACAAGGATAAGTTAATGAAGACATCATTAAACTACTAGACTATTTTTCACACATTATGCATGTTCGTAAAGTTTGTCCAATCTTCAATTTTTTCAGCGTTGCTGCTTTTTTACATGTCAACATATGACTAGTAAAAAAAAGTACATCAATATGCAAAGATAGTTGAGAAGACTGACCTCTTTCACGAGGTCCCCGTGAGAAATTAAGAAGCTCATATGGTCCATAAACATCTGAAAGTTGAATCTTCCATGAAGCTAGGGTGTCCGCAAGACGAAAAACTTCACTGTTATTAAAAAGACTAGAATTACTAGGGAAAATTTTTAAGTGCATATGCAGCCTTGGCCCACTCTCCCATGTGTGTGAGTCAATGTATAATTGGTAAGGAAACAGCTTCAGAAGTGAGGTCATATGGATCTCAAAATCGTTCCTATACGGACGAAAATCTGATATTCCTGGACTTTTCAACCGATATCCAACTCCAAGTGGTAGTGAGCATTGGCATGACCTAGATGATGGATTGTGCTCATAAAGTTGGTCCACTGGGCAAGGCGGACAACTATTTTTAGATGTTGTTGGACTTTCAGAAGCTTGGTCAATAATCCTTGGTTGACATAAAGGGACTATATTAAGTTGGTTTGCATTGATACATAGAGGGTTCCCATATAACCTGAATATAGTAGTTGCAAACAGAAGGTAAGAAACTATAGGCATAAATCACAACATTCAAGTTATCTATACTAAACAAAACAGAACTGTGAATATTCATGATAGAAAATATTTGGATTAACCTATATTTCATCTGCATAGAGAGTCTCTACTGTTGTATTTGAATGTTCATTTTCGGGTTTTAAGGATTAAATAGATACTGTAATCATATATCAACATTTTAATAGGTTTTATTGAAATGATTAATGAAATTTAGGTAGAGTCATCTACCTATATATGTACCCAATTATGGATTTTTACATAATATTTCAATAATTACAATTTTCTTTAATAGTTCTGCACTACTTTATGCTTTCCATCTTTACACCGTTCTCTGCCAAATCCTTGAAAATTATCCAACAATTCTCTGAGAGCCCTCATCTAATCTTTAGTAGATGTCTGTCTCCACCAATCTTGTGAACTTTTTGGTTTAAGGATGTTCTTCTGATATGTTTCACACTTAACGTCTAATATACAATGCATACAAAACGTGTGCATCAACATCAAAATCTCTGCAAAAACTAAGCTCATAAACAATAAAAACAAATCCCTGGAGAATATTTGGGATTGAGACTACAAGAGGAGAGAAAAAGGTAGAAAAACTAAAAACTAGGAAGAGCAAATCTGAATTAGAAAGCACTATCAACTATAAAGTTCGATAAAGAGAAAATAACATGACCGAAAACAAGAAACTAGAAAGAGAGAATTTAGGAAAGGAAAAAAGGCTAGAAACTATGATTTAGACAAAGATTAAGAGGCAAAAAAGAAAATTATTATTATTACACAAAATAAGAACATCTACATTGCATCTGAAGGAAATCTGAAGACATGACCATCAAGAAAATAGCAAAGGATTATAAAAAATAACATACAGTACAGTGACATTTGAAGGAAGATAAGGATCTGGTATATCAATAAGAGAATTATTCTGGAAATCCCTGCATGCAGCATATAGAGATTGTAAGATGATGACTTACAAAATATTAAAAACAATATCTTATGTTAGTGGGATCATACAAGATTAAAGTGTCGTATGCATTGAAGGTTTTATTCTGCCAAATAGAGGATGGAACAGAACCAACCAGCTGATTATTCTCAAGGGACCTGCATATTTGAATAGAATCAAATGCATACCGTGTTGGGTCATTTTCAGACTGAAAACATGACAAAATTTTATGATGGCTTGCTATATTTTGACTTACACTCTTTGGAGCTTATGAAGTCTATTAAAGGTTGAAGGAATTGTTCCATTAAGGAAGTTGTGTGATAGATCACTGTGAAAATTCCAAAACATAGAACCAAAAGAATCATCAAAGAAAAAGATGAAACCACAAATTTATATATAGCATTCAAATTAAAGTACTTTAGTTTCTAAGCTAAAATAGGGAAAGGTACATGTAATAACAGTGCAGAATTAGAATATAAAAAAATGCAGTGAAATTTCACATACATGGTTGTTATGTTAATTGCAAGATTAGACGGTACGGGTCCATTCAACATGTTCCAACTAAGATCCCTGAAATTTTAAAAATCATGAACAATTAAAAGAAAGCCAAAGAAAAGCTAAAAGAAAATTGAATAAGTTGCAAAATTAACAGTGCTAGGTAATTTTCTGGCCTCGAGAAAATCAATGTGAGAATAAGATAGCAAGCATGCTAAAAGAAATACGATTTCAAATAGACAGTTCAATCATGTACGTGCAGAATAAGCAAGAATGTGTGGTTGAAAACATGTGTTGATAGCCTAGTGTTATTATTTTTTTATAGTTATTGATAACCAAGTAGGTGATTATGAAACAACTTTGGCGTGATAGAGGGCCTATGAACTCTGGATCATAAGATCTGGTGATCCAACACAGTAATTAAGATGATATATGACCTAAATAGATACCTGAATCTGGAATATAACTCATAAGTTACAAGCTCAAATAAGAAAAAAGAATAATTTCTGTACATTGAAGCAAATTAATTTTCTTAATAGTAGCATTAAGCTATAATATTAGTTCAGAAAATATTTATTTGGGCATATAAAACCACAGAAGTAAAATTTAAACTTTATATGATAAAAAGAATATAATCTTACATTTTCTAGTTGGAAATTCAGAAGGAGAGCCTTGGCGCAATGGTAAAGTTGCGCCACGTGATCTTGAGGTCACAAGTTCGAGTCGTGGAAAAAGCGTCTTTCAAAATGCAAGGTAAGATTACGTACAATAGACATAATATGATCTGACCCTTACTCGGGACCCACACTAGCGGAAACTTCGTGCATTGAGCTGCCTTTTTCTTGTTGAAAATTCAGTAGAAGAATCCTAGATTGGTGGGATTGCAATCTATTTTTAGAAGCTATTTTTAACCTATAGCATTTTCCTATAAAAGTGAGAGAGATACTTTCTATTTAATTTACAAAAAAAACCTGTAGTAACTCCCTTTAGAACAATGGTATTTGAACGATTTATTCCCTAGATCCAATTCTTGTTTCAATTTTAAGGGAAATAAAACATTAATTTTTCATTTAAGCCCACAAATATCTAGTATAAGCTTAGTCTAAATTCTATCTCGATAAAGAAACAACTTACAATTTGTATTTGCCAAGATTTTAACTATTGTAGACCCTTCTGTAAATATGTAAGCAGTCGAGGTGTGATTGTAATATTCCATGTTTGATTAATAACATTTATAAATAGGCAGTGGTAGTAAGAGCTACCCAGGGTTATGTGTTGGAACAATTTCCAACTGACATATATCATGGTAGCAGAGTTGTCGTCCTCTTCTTCGTGACTCTTAGACAATGTTCTAAATGGCAGCTGAGGCGGCCACCCAGGCCGGAGGCGAAGACCAACCACACCGCTTTGGTCAAAGGCGATATTTTAGGCGATCAAAAGTCACCACTATTGTCGTCATTAGGTTAGAAATTTCGTCGTTTTGCCGGGACTGGCACTGTATAAGCGAGACGTTGGCGCACCGTGATAAATCTTGAAGCGTCACTTGAGCCCGACGACGAGTTCGGACCACTCACACTAGCCCGGACGCGTTGCCCGAGCCCAACGACGAGCCCGTACGCATCGCCCAAGCTTAACGAAGGGCTCGGATGCATCACCCGAGCCTGGCGATGGGCACGGAAGCGTCACCCTAGCCTAGCGACAGGCTCGGATGCGTCATCTGAGCTCGGCGACACATTCGAAAGTGTCGCCAAGGTCCGGCAATGCATATGATCACGTGACGCATCAAAAGCCGAAACCGAAATAGGTTTTCTTTTTTAACATAGGGTTTAATTGATTAATAATTTTAATTAACTCTTAGATATGATTAGGATAATTTAAATAGGCTTAATTAAAGTCTAATAAAATTATCTTATTAATTTAATATATATATATATATTAAAAATATATTTGGATTAAATTTTTATTTTTAGTTAATATATTTAAGCCTAATAAAATTATTCTATTAATTTACTATATATATATATATATATATATATATACATATAATACTAAAAAACATTCAACCGCCTAGGTGGTAGGCTGTCACTAACCGCCCTGCCACCACCTACTGCTATTTACAACACTGCTCTTAGAGGAAACTATGAGTAACTTCACCCCACACTATGAGGAAGATCAGAAGAAGACACTTGTTTCCTACAATGAAGCAATAGAAAGTTGTGAGTTCATCGTGAGCACGCTCCAAGTTAGTCTTCCTGTTCCAAGCGATACTCACAAGCTATGACCTCATCTTGGACGAGATACATCCCAATCTTCTCTGTCCTTCCACAAGACGCCATCTCCCTCACACTTCAAGCTTTTCTTCTTGTTCCACGCAACTCCTACAGGCTACCTCCTCTCATGTTTAGTCCTGTTGCCTCTTATCTCATCCACAAAATCCCTCTGCCTTAAAACCGACCAACTACTCCCACTTTAGTAAACCTTCTAGTTCAACAAAACTTTCGAATTATGGTACACAATTTCAACAGTTTAGGAGATCAGGTGGGGCAATATGTTGAATAGCTTACATCTTCTATACTTATAGCATGGTTTCTCCTAATTTGTATGAATCTGAATCTATAACAATTAGCATAGAAAACTTGAATGGGAAGAACTAGCTATCCCTCTTGGGTTGCCTGAGTTCACATATGGTTCATCAATCAAGGCTAGCTTGAGCACCTCAATATCAGTATTGTTGTGCTACTGAGATTCTCAAGTCATCCAGGGTCGTAAGGAAATGGATGCACAATTAGTTGGTCTTTTATGATAGTTATTTATCTTTCATTGCTACTTCTCCTATTATGAAACTTAGACACAAACGAGAGCTCCTTGTAAGAGTGAAATCTCTCGAGCTTACTACATAATTAGCAGTATATTAAATCGAGGTGCCAGTAAGATGTCTATTCGCCTAGGTCACTTCTAGGCTATCATTGATAATCTTAAAGATATATTCTCGATCAATTTGGGTGGAGATATGCAAGATTGATTTAATAGATTGCTCACCATTATGTTTCTACACATGGTCCAACCTACGAATCAGAGAAGTATCTATTCTTCCACTATCTAACCTATAGATTCACATGTTGAGAGCCTCGGACACAATTCTTCTACTGTTTAATAGATTGCTCAATCAATCTTCTTTGGCTATTAACTCATACTTTGTAGGATCTCATGGGGGCCAAGGAGACAAATAATTAGGAAGAGGTGGTCATTGTATGGGCCAAAATAGACCCAAGTGTTTGCACTGTGGCATATTTGAACACGCCAAAAATGCTACTCTCTTCTTGAATTCCCCTGAGTTATCCATCTCACGTTGCTTATGCCACAAAGTCTATTACTCAATATATTCCACCATTACACAACCCAGCAAAAGAGTACTGCCAGCTCCTTTAGAGCCAAGATACTATCAATGCATCATCTCAGTTAGTTGCCTGTCTTGGATTGAGGGACCTTTGAGAATATTTCTGATAGCGCATCCACCTTCTCTACTCTTGCATCACCATGTCCTACCAATGTCGTAATAGCTAATAAGTCTCACTCATTAGTTAAGGATATTGGTGATGTCTCTCACCAATGCTTCATTTGTTTGTCATGTTTTATATTTCTAAATTTCTATTGAGCTTGTTATCTATTAACAAATTTACTAAATCTTTGAATTGTTTAGTCATATTTGATATCATTTCTATCTCTTCTTATGTTTCGAGAATGGATGATTGGTGTAGGCATCAGCCTAATGGACTTTATCAATTGAATGTCCTTGCCCTGTCGTCGTCTCTTTTAGTTACAACTCCTCGCCAGATCCACAATCATCTTGGTCTTGTTCCTTCAAGAATTGAAGTTAATAGTTCATGGTCTTTCTAGTTTTTAGTTTCTTTATTGTTAGTTCTGTCACTTAGGCAAGCATGTTAGGTCCTCTTCTCCAAGAAGGGTCCATAGACATGCTTATACACTCTTTACTAATCATGCTTATTCACCCTTTACTTCGGTTGATTCAGATGTTTGGGATCCTGTCATGTCAATTCTATTGCGACCAGTGGAGTTGAGATGGCCAAAATATAGAGGGGAGGAGGGTGAATACAGATTCTATCTGTGATGTTAGCTTACAAGTATAAATATGCAGTGGAAATAAAACAAGATTGGCAGCCTCAGTTCCTACTTCAGAGTCTATGATCCTTCAGTGGATCACTCTTGAAAGCCTAGATCACTCCCAAAAGCCCCTCTAGTTTTTTTTCTTCTTGAACGTCTTTTAGAAGTGAAGAAACCTCTTTCAAGCTTTTAAGAATTCCAGTGAGACTTTACAATTGAGGGGAGAAGAGATTATAATGAGCTCAATGTTATAAAAATATTTTTTTTCCAAAATCATTCAACCTCGCCCCCTTAAGAAGGGCTTTAAAGTCTTCTAATGGTTACTGTTTTACTGTGTTGACGTTGATCAATCGAAGTTGATTGGATTTCGCCAATAGTCAACTAAAGAGATCCACACTCTCCCATGAGTATAGGTCTCTCAACTCTCAATTTGATAAGAGTTTACCTTTAGAGCTCTTTTGCCACAAGGTTATCTCTCGTCAGACTTCTGGTCTCGCAAATGCACCCAAGCCTTCGACTTGTTCCATGTGTCATCCTTCACACTGCCTATGTAGTTTGCCTCAACAAACAAAGTTGCACTTTAATGTTCCTCGTCTTGTGATTTTTAGGATGTCCCATGTCATCTTTTTTATCTCCATAGATCTCAGGCCATCAGGTATCCACCAACCTTGATCTCACCAAGTCATTTCCATGTATATTTCACCGAAGTCTTGCACAACTCAAATACACATATCAAATACGAAGGTAGTCTAACTTAAACTCTTGTCCTAAATATTAAAGCCTATGATCAATCCTAATCATCCCAAGCACTTGGGCTCTAACTGCACCAACAAATTCTACTTTTGATTTCAAATATTTCATCTTTTATTGATGAACTATTCTCGAATCACATTGCGTTTTTTGATGAAAGAAAGAGCTGAGAACACCACTCAATCTTTATATAGTGATAATGGTAAGCAATATTTTCCTCATTCCTTCTGTCATTCCTCTAATTAAGGATGCTCATTAATGTTCATATACTCTGTAAAATAGTGTAGCAGAAAGAATGAACAACCATCTAGTTGAGACTCCTTTTTACACATGCATATTCCCATTTCAATCTAGATTGATGCTACTCTTAATGCTTGTGATCTTATCAACTACAAACCATCTTCCACTCTCCATGGCAAATTTTCTTTACTATCGCCTTGTCATGCATCCTCTTCTACCAAGACCGAGAGTATTTGGTTGCACTTATTTTGTTCATTAGTTATCTCTAGAAAGTGATAAGTTATCCCTGGTCAATCAAGTTTTTTTTTTCTTACTCTCACATCTAAAAGGATATCCTTGTTGTTGCTACTCTCAATCATGTCAAGATTTTGTCTCAGCTAAAATGACATTCTTTAAGTTTACTATTTGCTTTCACTCCACGCCATCTCTATAAAAGTATGTGCAAGAAGTTTACGATGTTGCCACACCATTATACCTTCTTGTAGACACTATGGGCCTTCCCACACCTTCTGTTGTTGAGGTCCCATTATTTGGCACTCCTTCCTTACAGGTGTACAGCTGAAGATAACGTTGTGAAATTTCATCTCCTCTAGACTCTATTACTCCCTAACAACTATTGTCATTCGGATCTTCCTCTTAAATTAGATCTTCCATCGCTTTTCTTTTTGCAAAGGTACTCAAAAATATTCTACTTTACATCCACTCTCACTTTATATCATATGCTTTATTATCATTTGAATAATCTATCTTTTGTTTTTTTTATTTCATAATTTATTCCTAGAAATGTCTGGGAAACTCTGAAATCCTAGTTGTAAGCAGACTTTGAATGATGAGACGAATGTGTCCACACACACACACAGGGTTGATTATCTAGATACATTTTCTTCAGTAGCCTCCAAGACCATTTCAGTTCAACTATTCCTCTCGCTGATGCTATTTTCCATAATCACTTCAGCAACTTGGCATTAAGAATGCTTTTTTTATGGTGTTCTCTCTAAGGATGTTTATATGGAGCAACCTTCTAAATTGATTGCACGAGAGAGATTCATCTTATGTAAAAGCTAAAGAAGTCATTATATAAGTTACAACAATCTCCAAGAGTTTGGATCAAAAAGTTTAGCTCAACTCTCCTTTAGCATAGCATAAGCAAAAGTGTTACTTATCACTCAATTTTCCACCTCATATCTTAGTTAAGGAAGCATATTTTCTTATTGTGTATGTGGATGACATTATCATTAATGGTGATGTCACTAAAGGAGTTGCACAGCTAAAGTTTATCTTCATCAATATTTCCAAACTAAGGAGAAGTAGCTTGTTGAGAGAGAGAGAGAGAGAGAGAACTACATTTCATAAAACCCAATGTTAGGCTAATATATCATATTAGGGGATCCACTAACTAATCCATGGAAATATAAAAGATAGTATGTCATCAATTAGCATGATCAATCAATTTCTAGAGAACCCATGCCATGACCATCAAGAAGCAAGCAACTACATAAATTCCTACAACATCTAAAGAGGGCTCCAGGAGAAGGTCTTTTGTTTTGTAATCAAGGTCATCTTCAGATAGCAAGGTACTCGGATGCAAACTAGGTAGGCTCTTATTCAAATAGATGATCCACTAACTATTCTATTCTCTTAGGAGGTAACCCATTTTTTTTAATAGAAGAAAAGTACATAATTGTTGAAAGATCAAGTACACAAGTAGAATACAAAGCTCTGATAATAACCCCACAAAACCAATAAAGCTTGATTATGATAACACGCTCATGTTTCATAAAAGGATAAAACATATATACATATAGGGATTAATTGTCACTTCATTAAGAAAAAGGTTATATGGTTGAATACATTTTAACAATATCAATTTCTACGATATATTCAAACTATCTTAAAGGGGTATGGACCCTTCTTCTAAATATGTAAACTATCGAGGTGTTATTGGAATATTGCATACTTGATTAATAACATCTATACATAAATATTGGGAGTTTTCCTAAGGTTGTGTTAGGATAATTCTCCTTATGAAAATGTCATATGAATCAACTGCCCATAACCTAACCCAACCAGACATTGTCCAACCGCAAACATGTTAGGCCATGCCAAGTTTGGCACTATACGCAGGTCCATATCAAGCATTTTAGGTCATGGCTGATAAGCCCAAGTCATGCACAACACAACACAGGAGCAAGCCTGCATGGTTTGCAGGTCAAGTTTGGCCTCCCATTTTCTTTTAGTTAATATTCATATTAACTATAGATATTAAATATTTTTAATAATATTTAAAAATATAAATTTTAATATTATAGATTCTATTATTTAAAATATTTTATCAATTTTTAATTACTTCTAAAAATATTTTTTTTGAAAATAAATATTTTAAAATAGTTTAGGCCCAATAGGTATGAGTTGACCCTAAGCTAAAGTTGCACTTGACCCCAACGCAAGCTGAGCTGACACGAACACGGCTTGATTTTTGACACAGCACAACAAATTTTAGGCTAAGGCTAGCCCAAGCTGTACTTGACCGTGGCATGGCCCATGACATCTCTACTCACATATCTTGTATCAAAACTAACTAATTTTGTAACTTTAAGTGAGCATTCAACTACACTGTTAATTTATCTTTTTCTTAGTTTCTGTAGGAAAAGAGGATGTGAAAAATTATATATAAACATGATTTCCTCTAGTCATAGAACTCTCTAAATTGATCGAGTATATCTTCATTCTTCCAGATCGAGTATATCTTCATTCTTCCAGATTAGGCATGTGCCCCCCTTTTTTCCTGTAGCTTTGATCAAGGAAACAATCCAGATCAGTGACTAAAGGTCACGATTAATAGGGCAGCAGAAGACTCCTTCCCAATTTTTATTTTCCTTATTTTAGCTTCTGTTTCACTCTTTTATTTTCTTGCTCAAAACCCACATTCTTCTTCCTCATCCCACTTATACTAACTTTTTTCATCTACTTCTAGCCTATGTTATGTGCATCTTCTTGATCCAGTGAACTCAATCATCTCACAATGATTTATGAGTTAAAAAGGACAACATTGTGTTATGAATGATCTAGATTTACAAAGTTTGAAAAGAGTGATTACCATAGTATTTGTTTTCAAACAACTAAATCTGTGGAATTTAGAAGAACAATCACAATCATACTATAAAGTACAAAATACAAGATGCAAACAGTATTTATCATGAAAGAGAGAGAAGGTAATGTGCTACCCAACTGACTTTATCAATGTTAACAAACATACTTGAGATCACTGAAATGTAGAATATTGTGATGTGTATTCTACATCATTGAAAGAAACACAATGGACTTACAAATAGCCAAGTCGAGACATCCTGCTCAAATAAGGAATATTTCCATGCAAGCTGCAGTTCCTAAGACTCCTATCAGACAAAAATGCAATCAATCATTAAGATAAATACACAACACTACAGCTTGCTAAGTACAATATCACTACTATAAAACGCTGAATTCCAAAGGCACAAAAAGTCAAAATTTGTAGGAATATAGAAATGGCTAGCAATTTCTCTCCAGCACAAAAAGAAGTGATAGTCAGCAGAGTGCTAAGTTGATTTTTTACTCAAAACAGGCATGGAGGAAAGATTATGATTTATCTCTCTACCAATATGTTCTAGGCCTGAGACGTTAAAAAAAAAAATGGTACCAAACCAATACCCTAAATCTGAAAGTAAAGGTGGTGATTCAAAGAGCTTGCTCATGAGGGATGAGTTACTTGTTTGTCTTAGTTGCAATCATCCGTAGTGGCACTGCCAAGGGTTGCTTTGTTCTAATAAGTATCAAATAGGAAAAACAAGGTCATCGATGTCAAGATGAAAACTATTATCAACTAAATCTAAGTGGATACACTAATGAGTTCTAATATAATGCAGTCTATTGATGAATAGCAATTTAATCAATCAGCGGCAACCCTTCTTCAGCAAAAGGTGGAATCCGCCATGTCAACGGTCCCACACGGTCGGCCCCACGTCCATCTATGAGGAGGTAAATCAGGAAGCTACAGTTGGTCACTACGAGGGAGGTCATTGCCTCGGCTTCGCCAAGATTCAATCCTTGCCGACTTCAGCAAGTCTACCCCACAGTAACCAACTCAACCATGCCCCGGGACATCAACGACAACCCAATTAAGGAGTATCTAATCCAATCTTTCAAAACATCACAGATAAGAATTCCAGGGTCCCCACCAAGGTCAAAAATGTTATCCAATTAATTAAATTCCATGTAATTATCTCATTGTCTCATCTGATCTATCCAACAATAAAAATTCCATACTATCTATCACATCCTGTGCATGATTTAAAAAATAAATTTGGTCGAGGAGCTAGGGTCTAGGATAAATTAAGCAATAACAACCTATGGTGAATTCATGAGCAATGAAAGAAGTCGGGGCATGGTTAGAAATCTCGACAAAGCCGAGGTAATGCCCTCCCCTGTAGTGGTCAACTGTAGCTTCCCGATTTACCTCCTCACAGATAGTTGTGGGGTCGACTGTGTGGGGCCGCTGGGGTGGCAGATTCCACCTTTTTGCTGAAATGAGCAATGAAAGAAGGCTCAAACTACAAAGTCTACGAGAGTTGGACTAGCAGGAGAAGGAGAAACAAATTTACAATGTGACATATGCAAATAAGTTTTCACTAATGGCAAAGGTATCTATAGTCCATCTATGACTCATAGTCATGTTTCATTGGTTGATTCATCGAACATCTTAGAAATGCATTATGGAGATTTGCAAGAGATAAACATAGAGAAAAAACTTTGTTGTTGTTAGTAGCTTTGGTGTCAAGTTAAAGTGAGGTCAACTTGCATCAATATGAGGTGCAAAAGGGTGTTGTGAATGGTCAAGCATTTACATACTAGTTGGAGATACTCGAAACAAACAAGGCCAAGTTCATATTTCATGCAAAGGTCATTTCCTTCTGCAGGCTTGTCATTGAATAGTTCGGTGGAGAAATTTTTAAGCAAATCACACCTACTAAGCTTGAAGTCATCATATACCCAATTCCCTCTGATTACTAGGTAA